>JAYECN010335052.1:0-11442 GCA_035222435.1 Microcambeva ribeirae | reverse complement strand
AAAGGGGAAAATCTTGGACTTTACTTAAGTTGACTATTTATCTACGTTTTCCAGGAGCCTTAAAATTCCACTAGTTGTATAAGAAATTTAACATCCTCCAGGTTACACCAGTCATAAAAGAATGTAGTTGCTGTGCTGAAAGCGTACTCGCTTCCTGTAGGACAAGAGGAAGTTTGCAGTCTCTTGCGCTTTAGAACATGTTCTCAATGAGGTTATTATGCTGCTATTGGCTCTGCGACAGGCTAAACCTGGATAAGTATTAAATAGTCCACTTTGTGCTGGGTTATGGAGCTAGATTTCCGAAAGATAATTTGGTGGTATTTCAATTCCCTGCTGTCTGCAAAAGGTCCGTTCTTTCTTTAGAATCTCCTCAACATCTTACAGCCCTGCAAATGAAGTACACGTATATTTATACAGGTGTTCTTGACAGCAGAGTATACAGTGACCTACCCGTATGCAGATGAAGAAGCTGAGTAGGGTGACAGACAGAGCTACAGTACTAAGGGAGTTACTTTGGGGTGTTTTTTTCCCCTTCCATCTTCTCACCTTGCAGTCTGGTTATTGTCAGTGTAGGCTGACAATACACAAGTGACACATACAAATTGTCATGAAGTCGTGTGCCAGCTGAATACAGCTTGTTCCAGCTCTCACTGAAGAGAGCAGTGGGACTCCATCAAGACTTTTTACTCCTTCAAGCCCTTCAGGCCTTTTTGCTTTTTAAAGTCAGGGATTACTACCACGTGAGGAGTCATGCATTAAAGCAATGTCCATAATGTTGTTAAAAAGAAAAAAAAAAAGGACTATGAGGACCATGCACATCTGAGGCTCTCATAGATGCAGAATATAACAAGTGCAGATTTATGGACAGAGCAGCTAGTGAAAAGGATTAAGGAGAAAGTGCAGCTATTATTTTTTTTTTTCTCATTGTTTTCATTTTTTACTCCTGAAAGATTGGCGTGGGGTGCAGATGATGCAGTGCTGGCCTAGCTATATGCAGTGTTTCTAGCTAATACAGGAACCAAGCAGTGTATCAGCACTTCTATCAGGTGTCAAGAGTATTTGGTTATTCCCCTACCTATCTGGGGTTACTGCCTGTTGTAATTGCAGCCTTCCTCCTTTCTGTTATCGCTGCCAGTTTCCACTCAGCCAAATCAATGCTGACAGCTGGCCAGATGCTTCTTGTGCCAGTCAGCAGGACTTTGGTCTCTAAAGAGCATCTAGCTATAAGGACGTTTTGTAGCAAACTGTGGAGCCAGTCTTTTCTAAAAATACTTCCATAAACCACCAAAGGAAAGGTGTTTAGTTGCTTCACTAATAAACCTTTCCATGTTTGAGGAGAGTGTATGTGTGTATTTAACTTTATACACTACAAATTTTGTTTATATTAGATTAATGAGGACTTATACAAAGCTTTATAAATAGATAGACTGCATATTTCTTATCTTTATTACAGCCTGTGGAACCCACTGACTCAAGAGCTGCTTCTGCTATAAGCCAACAACACAGAATGCATTTGTCCCAGTATTTGTTTAGTGAGGTCACAACATTGATTTTAATCTGGAAGTTCTTTGGGGCATGGATTCTTTAGCTAATTTAGCATTTGGGGCTTTTGCTACAATACAATTAACAAATAAATAGTGTTTCTCTTTTTACTGTTTAAAGCAGTCAGTGTAGTACAGCCCTTTCCATAGTAGATAATACTGATCTTGTGCAGTTTTTTTTAACTAAATCTGGACTAGTTTTCCTACTACTTATTTGCACTTTGCTCAGAAGACATTAATTTTTAGAGAACAATTAAAAAAAAAAAAAAAAAAAGGGACCAGGAAAAAGGAGTTCTCCATTTTAAATACTATCTTCATTACTTCTGCTTCACAAAGTGCACTTACATTGTTCTGACATGTAATAGATATAAAATAGGACAGGCTGCCTGTTCTTTCATTTAATCTTCTTCAATAAGAACAACTGGGAGTTCAATCCATTCATCCAAAGAGTGAAGAGTTTTTGAAGGGGAATAGAAGTTCCATACTTGACAAAGGCTACTTATGTAACCACAAGACTATGGGGTTTTCATATTCTATTGGTATATATAGGTATATACAATTTGGATGCCTCTCCTGCATGTGTTGAAACACATGTGTTCTTGCAAAACTGGAAAGCAAGTACAACTGGTGAAATCTTACTAAGCCCTCAAAGAGGACTCCCACTGCCTGCTTGTCTCATGGGTTTTGTACTCAATTTTACTAACAGTACCACATAAAATGGCTTGTTCTGCTGTCCTTTTCTGCCGTGCAAACAAGGTGATATTGTTAGAGCTTATTGATATAAGCTCTAACAATCTGAACTCTCCATGCTGGTTGTAGCTGTTTGTTTGATGAGCATATTTCTATGCAGAAAAAAAAAGAAAGATGTCACTAAGAGTACTTCTAGTGTGATTTAATTAATTTGATCCGTATGCCATCACTAAGGGTATTTACAAATGGCAGCCTCCTTCCTATGGAAACTTTACATTTTCCGCTTTTCCCTCTGTTTTGAGACTCTCTTGTTTCGGCTGTCTGGAAAAGTCCTTGAAGTCCTTGTACTTAAGGAATTCCCATTCAGTTCATGTATAAGAGCTGCACTCCAGGTCAAAGTAATAGGGAACGAAGAGGAGTAAAACAGGGAATTATAATTTTAGTTTCTTCAGAATCACAAAAGAAAAAAAAAAAAAGAAAAAATATTACTTTTGCAAGCACCCATTTCCCGAATATTCATTACTTATTCTTATTATGTTCAAAAGACATATGTCTCCATTTTTTTTTCCCTGCTGTCACAGGCCCTGGGCTCTGAGCATATATTAAATGAAAAATTTCCAGGGTTGCATTATTGTTATTAAATGCCCTATGATACTAAATTTTATGTCACCATACAATAGATTCCCCAGACTGAGACAAAAATGATCGCTCTGTTTGTTTTCCCAATGAGTGGAATGTTCTGATTTGCAAAGCTTAAATAAATCTTGCATTGGCATCACTGCCAAAGTGAAGGCACAGGAGTAAAAGTCCTACTCACAGAACTTCATCTTTATTTCTCCATTTTCATTTTCCAACTGAAAGGCTGGAAATTTTACATCTGTTTACCAATGGCCACACACCATTTAACATCCTAACACCAGCCAAATGAATCTCTGTTAAGTGTAATGTTGTTGTGTAAGTCAGAGCTGAGCAGTAGTTATTATTACCGTTAGTTTAAAGGCAGTGAAATTAATTCCTGGGGATAAATTCCAGTTGAGCACCAATTAGTATATGGCTCTTTTCTTTGCCATTGCCAGTGCAATCTAGTGTGACTAGCGGACAGTGATTCAGAAGAGCTGTGTTTAAAATCTTCTGTTTTCCAACACTGTGCCGTGTTCTTATTGTGCTGGGAAAGAGTAATTAATCTTCTTCACCATCCATCTCCTTTTCTGCAAAATGATACTGAGCTTTAAGGAAACTCATTTCATACAAACTATGTATCCTCATTACTCTTTATCAGGACCTATTCTCATTTCAAAATCTTGTTCAAAATGCGTGTTCTTGGTGCCTTTTTTTTTTTTTTATTTTTTTTTTTAAATATGTCCAAACTCTGTACTGTCCTCTCCTTTTTGCAGGTAGATAGACACATTCCCTTCCTATTTCAGGTGTTTTTATCAGGTGAGCGCTGAGAGCTGCACCAGCTGATTGAAAAGGCTGAAATTTGCTGCTGCAGAAACCCCTGTGAGAAATGCCTCATAGACACTCTGAGCCTGAGGGCCATCTATGAGAACAGACTGATCAGGAAAACAGCAGAGGGAAAAAGAGCATCTATGACTAGAAAGTGTGGACAGACTGGCGGGAATGTTGTGCCAACAGCTGAGAAAGTAAACAGTGTCTGCGAGGGAAACTTGTAGCCTTGGAGAAACCTGAGGGATCCTGTTAAGCCGGGATTGAGCAGAAGGTCTGTCAGTTCTGTTGGGAAGAATTGAGTATCAGTGGCACTTCTTTCTACCTTGCTGAACGTTTTCCAGGCTCCTCTCACCACCTACACAAATCCTAGCTCTTTCACAGAGCGTGTTCAGGGAGGTAGCTGGGCTCCCTCTCTGTGCTTCTGTCCTTCGGTTCCCCAGGGTGTTAATGCTTCTGGTGAAGGATCGCGCTGTCTCCCCTCCGGTGATGGGATGATCAGAACAACTGCGGCAGCAGACTTCGCTGCCACTCTCACTCTTTGTAGGGTGGCAGCCAGGCCTGATGATTTTATTTCGACTATTGTCTGTACTTGCTAGAAGTGCGATAACAACCTCTGCTCTGTGCAGCACTGTCAGTAATCAAGTAGCAAACATTGAGTACTTTTGCATACTATAATAACCACTACTATTGCAGACTCTTAGCACCTGTATAAGACTTGCCCATGCACATCAAAAGTATGTATTTACTATACAGATATATAAGTTATTACCCATTTTGTGTGAGAAAGACCAGGTGAAGTGACTTATGCAAAGGCCTACGACAGTTTTATGACAACTCAAAGACTAAAAAACTCCTTTTTTACATTTTGCCCAGAAAAAAATCTTTCTTGAGTAGTAGAAATTGAGGGATAAACTACCAATACACTGTGTCTTAAGATGAGTCATTATGTATAATGCAAAGTTTTATTTGTTCATGTTGATGCTCATATCCTCAGAAGTGAAGATCACTTAGAAAGTTCTGTTTATTTCAACTCAAATCTCAATTGAATAGCCAGTGAAAATACAGAAATGTTGAACAGTGAACAACGTTTTTTAATTTTGATATTTTAAAAGGCCAATCCAAATCCTACTAAATAACTGTTGGCATATTGTGATTTTTATTTAGATATTCTTGTGTTATATTACAGTACATGAGAGAGTTTGAAATGACAAGGCAATAAAGATTTTTTTATTATCCCCAAATGCAGCATATAAAAGTAGCAGTCTTTAATTAGACCCCAAAATACTTTCGACATGCATGATTTCATCTAGAAAAAGTTTTTTGGTTGTACCAAGTTTGGTCTTAAATGGCTTTTATATTCAGTCTTTATGTTGGTTCATGATCTTTATGCTGTGTATACAGATATTAATAAACCCACGACATTGATTTTGATTCTTCCTGCTGATGAAAGAAATCTCATAGAAAGTGTTATGGATAATAAGGCTGAAACAGTTAAATACCAGAAGCCAAATGAAAATAAATCATTAAAAAATAAACTAACTATTTTCAGTTTATTTTTGTACTAAATCAACTTAGAAAATTTAAACACATTGTTTATAAATCTGATTAGTTGTAGTCCTACTTACAGACGTATATATAATTTTGTATTACTCTAATATTTTCAATTTGTTTTATCTCAAAATATAATTTAGCTTTAAACTGGATTAAGATCTGTTGTCAACAAAAATTGAATCTAGCTACTACAGAAAGTAGATTATGACGCACTATTTCATGGAGTATTTTAAAAACAAAGCTTATCAGAAAATTAAGCTATGTGACTCAAAGTCTTACCTCTGATACACTCAAGATAGTCCAATAAAATGCATGGTGATTGACTGCCACAAATGAGAAGCTTTGGCTTTCTATGTCTCAGAAAAAGAAAATGCTGGAGAAAGTGCAGAGAGGATTGCCAATGTTCTTCATAATATTTGTTAGTGATTCTTCTTTCTCTATGTCCTATGGGTCTATGTCCAACTGCCCTCTACTTTTATTTATGATTTTCTCAGAATATGGCTTATGAGCGGTACACTCAAATCAATCATGGCACTGAAAAACTAACAAACAATCAAACAAAATCAGCCCTGAAAATAGCAATGCAATCATATGACCTTAAACCACATTGTCAATTAGAAGTGACTTGTTAAGGGTTTTAGTGGATCTAGCATACCATGGGGACGTAGAACTGTTGTCACTGTATAGTCAATGAGCATCTTTAAAAAGTGTTTCCATATGGTCAGTCTGTGTAGCAATAGGAATAGTTAAAACTGGAACATGTCTGACCAGGCACATACCTGGATCTACCATCCATTTGGAACCACCTGATTTGAGTCTACCTAAGCAAGTACTTTCTTACCTGGTGGAGCCAGAAGTTAAAGTTCCTCTTTGTGTAAAGCCTCCATGGCAAGCTCATTGATTCAGGAAAACTAAAATGGATTTTTGAATCTTCCAGAAGGATACTCTAACTACTGGCAAGGTAGAAGCCAAATCACAAAGAATTAAAAAGGTCTGGGAGGCAAAAAGGGTGAGTAAGAGCATCAGCCACTCAATGTTTTCTTTGAAGCACTTAAGAGTCAATCTGTTTTTTGTGTCATGAGCCACATATGCTGGACTATAGCCTATATATTTTCTGCTACTCTTTTGAGAGTTGTGTAAAGAAAAACAGCTTAAACTAAAACAAATCTAAAAATAGAAATATTCTGAATTTTATGTCTGTAGTTTAGCAAACATGTTTCATGTTTCTGCCAATGACCTCTTTCATATAAATCAAGAAGTGAGCTTTCAATTCGTATTGAGATATGTTAGCTCTCAGATCATGAGATTTATATTCATCTCTTGAGAGAACAGAAATATTCCATGAGTCCTAACTAGTCTATCCAAAATAACTTAAAAACTTGCTGAAATTCTCACAAATGACTGAGCAAGAATGATTTTCTTAGTTCTTAAGGGAATGACTCCTGATAATTTATATCTTAAAAAATTACAGATGATTCATGTACCAAAATGGTGACATTTGTTGAATATATTTTGAGCATGAATCATCTGTCCTAACTTAATATGCCATTTGATTAAAGTCATATGTTCCAAGACTGTAAAACAGGAATTTTATTGTTAGGAAAAGGAAACCTAGTAAATCACACATTTTTAATTTCCTTTGCTATTTTTTTTCTGTAAGTACATTCTGTTTTGAAGAATAAAATTGTACATATTTCAGGAGTTACTGACTTAAGCTTCTACAGTCATCGGAGTCTTACAGGGCATTTAGGGCATCTAATCCAAGATTAGTTGTCTCAGGAGACACTTTTCTCTGGATTGAGATAAAGAGCATTAAGGGTCTGGAATGTAACTTGCAGTTACATTACCTGAGTTAAATTTCTCAGCTGCAGTTTAAATGCATGTGAAATTCATGGAAAACTTTCTCTTTATTCAGTCCAAAGGCAAAACATGGTCTCAGATTTTTTTTTTTTTTTTTTTTTGAGAAGGCAAGAGTGGGACCAGTAATATCCTTGCTGCGTTTGATTTTTTTCTTTTCCTTTTTCCAGTCCCCATAATAGATTTGATCATCTTGTATTTCTACCTCAGCCGCTCTCCTAGGAAAGTTCATCTACATTCATCTGAAAGGTCAGTTTGCGTATTGGTGAGTACAGATAGCTCCCACAGCACAGGTTTCATAAAGCTGATGGGAGCTGTACCATTCCGGAGTGCTAGGGAGGAGAGCAAATGTATAGGCTACGTATCTTCCTAAATCATAGGAGATGGATAATTCTAGGAAACTGAATAAGAAATAAAAGCAGCCATTCAGTCCTAAATATAGACTTGGTCTAAAGACTTATGGTACTAATAGAATTTTTTAATATGAGTTTAAAGGTGCAGATATAAGTAAAGAAAGTTCTTTGGGATGGAGCTTGGCTTCTGTTTTCCTGCACAGCGAGAACTTACAGAGGAGATAAAATACCTGACGTATAAATCTATCTTAGCTAAAGGCATTGTATGAAGTTGTTAATTTTTAGTTCTCACTTATTCGTTGTATTTTTTTCTAATATAATTGAAAAAGTAATCAATATTACAAAAAAAAAAAATAAATAGGAAATTGGCTCCCTCCCTTATGGATGGAGTGGTGGAGGCTCTCCTGCTGCCTTTGCACACTCAGTACTTTCACTACTGGACTTCTTACAGTTTCTGAAATAACTATGGTCTCTGAAATGAAACAAATGAGCTTCTAAGCAATTGGAAATCCTTGATTATGTTGATTATCTATTTATTGCTAATTCAATTGAGAGAAAAATTCGATAAGACCCAATTTCCCTTTTTCCAAAAGGTTAATACACTACAAGACCATAAGGGTAAATGACAACACTTAATTCCAGAGCACGTTTTCTAGGGTCTCTGCTGCTGTTGTGTTCAGTGAAGGTAGATTTATGTCCCGTTTGGCAGAGTGATGGAAAGTAATTTTTTCTAGACTTAGTTTAAAAAAAATATTCACCAAGGTTCACCAATCCACAGACATTTGACAGTGTATAACTTTTTTTTTTTTTTTTAAACAATGACTAACCCAAATTATCTGCTACTGTTTTTTTTATGGAACAGAGTCTTTTGATCCACACTGGATGAGTGTACTGTTTGGATTTTATGAAAAGTCCAGCAATGTTTGTTGTGAGATTTACAGGGTAGTTGTTATGTTTTATAGCATTAAATCCTCTTCCTGTATATAAGTCTTCCATTATCCTGTTTTCTAAAACTGAACCAATACCTATATAGCTAGCTACCACTATTGCTAGTAAAAGGGACAACATATCATATAGCATCATTCTAGGTCTATGTAGATATGTCCTCACTGCTGTCAGTGAAATTACATGACTATAAATCTGGTTTATCACCAGCATAAATTATGGTCACATTTGTAATTTAGTTCTTCAGGGGCAGTATTCATAACTGACAGTGTATCATCTCCCTTTAATGTTAAGTCTCTAGGTATCTGTGCTCAACAGATTTTGGGTCTATCTAGCAATGCTTAAGATTCACTGAAAACTCTCTCAAGTTTTGTTTTTTTTGCTTGTTTTAAATTTTAATATTTAACATCACTTGAGTTATTTTTATAGTCTCATTATATGGGATATTAATTGTTTGTGCTGAGAAGTATATGAAAAGATTAATGGTTTGTGACTCAATACTTGCTGAAGCTTCAAGCAAAATCATTTATGCATTCTTAACACATTTATATTTGAATTTACTCCCCAGCAAGAACTATTATCTAAGGTGAAAGCATTCATTGACTTTTAATGGTAAAAATGCTATCTAGATTTCCAGGTAATATAACTCATATTATTCGTGTTGAGGATAAGATAAAGGTAGCAAAAAATCAAAACGTGCAGAGGCTAACTCTAGAGGCCAAGGTGAGAGAGACAGTCTTATACAAATATATCAGTGGCAAATGAATTACTGGGAAGGAAGTAGATCTATTAAAAGGATAAAATAGTGCAGGCAATGAAACAAATGGTAATTTAAAAATAGCTGACATACTATTTCTATTTGAAAATTTTCTTCAGAAATGAAGCAATATGAATAATTAGCAAGGAAAAGCTAGAAAGAAAACCCTGTAAAGGCAAGGTTGAACATGTGCAAATTAACCAGCTGAGATGCTGTGCTTCCTAAGACATTAATGTAACTGTTTGATAGATAGAAGAGATTTTCAAAAGTGTGAAGGACAAATGGTGTCCCACTCTGCAAGTCAGCAATAGTCAAGAGCCCAATGACTGCATATTTTGGAGTACTTGCTAAACAAATACACTATTTCTGAGCAGACATGAGAATGAGAAGCAGTAGCAGAAAAATGCAAATCTAGATAAGTTTATTTTCTCTCTCTCTCTTTATTTATTTTTTTTTTCTTTATAAAAAAGGAAAAGTGAATGTGTCAGGCAGAGTCCCATGGGCCTAACTTCTATTCCAGCATTACTAGAACAGATGATTACTTGAACAGATGCTCTAGGATGAGAATCACAGAAAAGATCCAAGGTAATAAAGTCCTGATCCACATGAAGTATGAGCTTTTATAGAATCATTTTGTTTGGCAAACTATGCTCGTTGTGGGCATTTCTTATACCAGATTTGCAGAGAGAGCATTCTTATTCTAAAAGATTATGGTGTCCAGAGGAGGCTAGCTGAAAACCAAACCAACAAAACTTAATCACACAAAAAGGAAGAAGCATGGGGTGACTAGTGAGTCTGCTGCATAGCATGCTACGAGCTTGATTTAATGCATCTTTTAATAAATTAGCTTTCATTAGTAGGATATGTGTGACCACGATATCATCACTGATTGCACTATGTGAGTGGATGTCCACTCATCTTTCTTTACTTTCAGGAAAGTATTCATTGGTCCCTCCTCTGACTTGTGGTAGCAGTATGCATACATTGCATTTATAGCAATGCTCTGGATGTGAATATACCAGGGGATACTAGTGAGGAGAGAAGAGGAATTGTCACACAAATCATCCCTGATCACACCCAAAAGCCTTGTTCTAAGTTGATCCAGAAACCACTGCAACCCTCAGGATACAGTAATGATGTATTTTATGCTCATTCTCAGGTTGTTCACAACATCTCCACTGAAATGGTTGTCCTAGTAATCAGGGAGAAAATCACAGACCCCTGGGTCCAAATGATACTGCTGAGAACGAGAGTGTTCTTAGTAACCTGTTCTGAAAAATAAGGTCCCTGTCCATGGAAATCTGACTTCCTGCAGTTCTCTGGAACACATTCATCCAAAAAGGATCCCTGGAAATATTTAAAATATGCAAAAGATTCCAAAGGAAGAAAGATTGAACTGTTCAATTTAGCAGAAGCAGACAAGATTTGACAAATCTGTGAGCTGCGAAGAAGGTAATCCTTAGGCTTTAATTCACCCCTTTTCATGAGAGTAAAACAAAGAACTATATATTTGCACATACAGTGAAGATGACACCCAATCTAAATGAGGAGGAGGCCCTTTGCAGTGGTGTAACCATGTCAGATGGTATGGGATGCATTTCATGCATTGCTGGGAATGCTGCTTTCTTTCAGGAAATCTGTTCTGTATATGATGTACAAGGCAGATACCACTCCTGACACATCAGAATGGGCTTGAGCCATTGCACATGAGCTGCACAGATGGCCAGCATGTGCACAGTCAGCCCCATGCATTCTGGGTGCATTGTGCTGATGGCATATGCTCAGCAATCTGTTACTTGGAACATTTTAAATATTTGGCAGTTGATCAGAATTGAAGCTACTTCTCTGGCTAGGTCACTGGTGTTCGTAAATTCTGGAGAAATGTTCTGTGATTACTGGTTTTAAAAGAAGGGTTAAACCAACCCACCTGCCTTTCCTTTAGGTATAGCATGACATTGTTTTGTATGGTAAGAATCTGTGGAACACATCAAGTCACAAGGGCTCAAAGACCAAAGACTTATGGAGATTCAAAACAAATATAAATACTAAACCCTGTCACCTGCACTCATTTCACTTTATTTTGCATCCTATCTGGCACTTATGATATCATTAGATATGTATCTCTCTGGGCCCTGATGGGATGCACCCCAGAGTGTTGCGGGAGCTGGCGGATGTTATTGCTAAGCCGCTCTCCATCATCTTTGAAAGGTCCTGGAGAACGAGGGAGGTGCCGGAGGACTGGAAGAAAGCCAATGTCACGCCAGTCTTCAAAAAAGGCAAGAGGGAGGACCCAGGCAAC
>JAYECN010334944.1:0-23913 GCA_035222435.1 Microcambeva ribeirae | reverse complement strand
AGAGGGAGAGGGGGGGAAGAGAGAGAGGGGGGGGGAAGAGAGAGAGAGAGAGAGAGAGGGAGAGGGGGGAAGAGAGAGAGAGAGAGAGAGAGAGGGAGAGGGGGGAAGAGAGAGAGATCCTAAAAACCATCTTCTTAGCTCTTGTATGGAATTTCAAATGAGCAACAGACCTCAAAACCAATAAAACCAATAATCAGATGGGGCAAAAAACCTAGATCAGCAAGACATGATTTATATTACTGCCCCTAAATTTAAGGCTCCAAAATCAGATTGACAGTATTACAAGAGATATTTACTCTTAAGGAAGCTCCCAAAACAAGCAAGACTTACAGAAACTGACCCCAAGCTGGGTAGACACCGGAGAGCTTCAGTGTCATCTGGTCATCACACTCGACTCATCCAACTGTTCATTTGTCTCTGCTCGTGTTTTAAGATATTATTGTTACATTGAAAACACTTTTAACACTTCACTTTGCATATTTTCCTGTCTCTCCCTTCCCCCGTTATTTTTTTCCTGAGCTGCTGCCAAAGAGCAGATACACTATTTCATGGGGCTGAAGACTTACCACTGTCAAATGAAGCTGAATCACCCCATATTTCTTCCATAAAACCAAGATGAGATCTGACTCTCCTGCAACAACAAAACATTTCTGGATCATCTAAAGTACTTGCTCCCCTGCAAGTTTCCAAGGCACTTCTTTGCACCACCTTATCACCTATTTTATTTGGTATCTGCACATCTATTTTTCTTTTTGTGTAGCACTTTCCCCTTATCTTCACAGAATCTGAAATCTTTGGTTTTACTTTTTTTTTTTTTTTTTTTTTAAAAAAACACACAAACACCCAGAAAATTTTACATTGTAATCCTGTCTGCCCAAGCACACAATATTCCTCCCATGATCATGGCATGTACAAGTCTATTGACCATTACTTCAGCCATAGTATTAATGAAAATATGGAACCACAGAAATTGAAAACTTTTCTGCTTGCTACACATATTGACTATGATTATGTCTAGGGGTCAAGAACATGGATTAGAGTCTATGCTGCACACCAAACCTAAACAACTGAGGGGCAGCTCCTGGAAGAAAGCCTTTAGCTTAAATATATGTTGAGACAAGAGAAAGATACTGGTAGCCAACTAAGAAATAAATCTTTCAGATCCACACTTTAATATTTTTCTATCTCAGTACTTACTGGTTCTGACATATCAGATTTTACACACACAGAACATGAAACGGCTACCAAGATAAGCTATTATGTCCATTTATGATGCATCTGTTAAAACAGTGTGTAGGCCTATATATATTCACTTTTTCCTCCTCTCAAATGAGAAACTTCTTGGAAAATTTTTCTCATATTTTGAGAATTAAGGTATGAGACAGACTAGGCAATCATTTACAAAGTGCCCACTCAAAAACAAAAACAGTTTTTTAAAAAAATATATGTATTTAAATAGATGTTTCTGTACTTCTATATTTGTGCCTGCTACCCTTAACTCCTTTCTCTAGCCATCAGTGAGAAGAGTCTGGCTCTCTCCCCTTTACTCCCCCTCTCCCCAGTCAGATATTCATACACAGCAATAAAGCTGACACATTAGGAAATTTCAGAAACATTGTCATAGAAGGATGACATGCAGAAAAAGCACCCTGCAGAACTAAACAAAAAATTGCACTCGTATTACTTCTGTATTCTCTATTCTTGAGATTATATAATATTCAAAATAAAAATAATTGCTGTAAAAATATTTTATATTGCCTTCATTGCTTATGAAAAAATCTCTTTGCAAGGATGTATTTTAAGACTGCTTTTTCTTTTTTTCTTTTATTTGGCTCCTTCAGATCCTATGATAGAAACATTATGGAAGGAGTAAAATCCAACATTATCTCCCCCCCGCGCCATCACCAACCACACAGCCTGGAAGCAAACCAAACACATTTCCCGAGTTGGTCAGCTCGATGTGTGGATCTCTGTGATGGATCTCCCCTGCCTGAAAGGGAGGCATTTGGCAGCCGTGCTGCACTGATCACTTCTAATTTAGCGGCGTGCACATGAGCCTGGCCCCTGGCAGGGATTCCCAGCACAGCACAGCACGCACGGGGCAACCGGCACCTGCCCAAGCCGCCTGCTCGGCGCACGGGCTGAAGGCGCGCGGGGCGCCCCTTCCCTTCCCTTCCCCTCCTCCTGCAGCGCCCGGCACTCAGAGCCGATCCCAGCGTGACACCTAGTGGCAGCAGCTCCTCTATGCGCACCTCCGCGGCCCCTTACACAGGCAGGACGGGCTCAGCTGTTCCTAAGAGCATCCAAGCTACCTCCCGCATCTCAGATGCACTCAAGTGGCAGGTGCAGTTCAGGTGAGAGAAAAGCCTCAGTATTCACAAGATGGGGGTGTTTCTTCCACCACTTGGAGCCTGAGTTGGTTGAGGCATGTCAGGAGCTTTTCTAGAATAGGCACATCTGAGTGACACTCAAAAAATACCTTTACTTGTAACCTTAGTTTTCTCTGCTCCTGCTCAAACTCTCAGAAACATGAGTTTTTCAAGTAAGTGATCTTAACCAATGTGGGAACCATTCTTCACACTGAACTTGAACTCCTTCCCCAAACTCTCAACACTGCTTTGCTTCTGCAGATTGAAATGACAGCCGCACATATGAATGAGCCGCAACTCATTCCCCTGTGTCTCCATCAGGGAGTCTGCTTCTGCACGATCTGAGCCTCACTGTTGGCTCTGCTTGGACCATGGGAGGAGGCTCAGCCCCTCTGTGCCACAGGCTTCTCATTGTTGCACTGCTCCTTCTGTTACTAAGAAGAGCTAATACAGGAAGGGCAAAAACCCAAGATTACTCAGAAAACACAACTTACAAGTAGTTTATAGAGATGAGGCCAAGGGTTTATGATCCAATTTGTGCATTAAACTTAGAAGGCTTAAGTAGCAGGTTAGGAGAGAATCATAAAAGCACCCAAGGGAGTCAACAAGCAAGGCAAAGCAATGAGATTAGGCCATTTAAAAAGGAAGGGTAGGGGTAGTTTTAGACTCCTCAAGATCAGCAGTAGCAGGATGGGGGTTGTGGTCTCATCAGTTCCTTTGGTGTTCCTAAAACTCCTGCCACTGACCTCTGAGTCTCTGCAGGAAGACTAGTGCATTTTCCCTACTCAACAATAGGCTGGACACACCTGAACAGCACCAGTGACAACTAGCACCTGTTTGTATGAGCCACACTGGATCACTTGTGGAGTCACCTGAACCGCAGGCTGAATGCCCCATAGACAGAGGCAGCAAACTCCCCAAAATGCTGTAATTGCTTATAAATATTTGGATGTTTGCATTAGAAAACAGGTTTTCCAACATTTCTGTTTAAAACAAGGAAATAGCAGCAAGTGAATTCAGCTGTCAACAGGAAGAGCCTTATACCCATTTCCATGATTTGACTGCATAGCCTTTGAGAACCTCATACATCCACAACTATCAAGAATTTAATCACAGAGTATTAAAGCAGGAACAAAATACTAAATTTACAGATGATACCCAACTACCCTTTTCACAGCAGCATTATTCTATATCTATACATGTGTGTCTCCCTCACAGCGTCATCTTTCTTTCCTTATAGGACTGTATTTATTCTTTGTTTCTGATTGCAGTTAGACTTTGAACTATAAAGCAAATAATGGCAGGATATCTGACATAGTTTGAATTCTGAGCAAAGTTTCTGGTAGGTTTTCTTTCCTTCAAATTCATTCCATAAAGCAAGATATAATTCACTATTTGTCCCATAGTCAGGAATCAAAGCTTAAACTTCTTAAGTATAACCTGCTACTGCCAAACAAGGCCATGCAGTTCTTTTGTGTGCGCTAAAAGAAAAATATAGCTGACCCCATTTTTTTTCCTGAATTCTAAATCACTGCATCAAGACTACTTAAGTGCCTGCAATCATATTCAGCACTTTAATCACTAGAGTCATATAAACTAAATACCAATGTATACAACATGGTTCTTAACGAGTTGGAGGAAAAAACTACCAAACAAAATGAACAAAAACAAAACCAAAAAAACCCACAGCTTTGTACCTGCAGAAAGTCAACATTGAACTATTAACTTTTCAACTTCATTAACTTTTAAAACAATGTATTACAGTTGCTTAGATGTTTGCCAGTCAGTCATGCACATAGCCTGAACAAAAAAATTCCCCACAACTTCAATTCTTAAACCAAGATTGAATTTTACAAATATCTGGCATAAAAGTTGCAGCATAAGAAACTATAAATTGGAAAGAGGTTGTTTAAAAAAAAATGTAGAAGGGCTTTTAATCATCAAAGCAATGAGATTCTAGAACAGACTTTTGACAGAAGTAGAGCCACTTAATTTTTTAATCTCATAAGTGTATGAAAGTTACAAGCAAGCCTATATGAGCAAGAAAGTGGTCTTCATGATCCCAAAGGTCCCCTTTCTGTCATATGCCTATGATTTGACATTTATTCTTGTGTTCTTAGGATAAAGTGGTAATTATTAGATAGAAATATTTTGTTGTATTATGGATAATGAAAAGATCCTGGAGACTCAAGCAAGCACTGCAACTCCAAGCGTGAGATGACTTTGTACTAGGCAGCACTTGGTTTGAAATCATACAGACTATCAAGAAGGTTTAGCACAAGACAAGAGTAACACAAGACAACAGCAGTAGTAGGAAAACACAACAAAAATCTTTTGCAGCAGGTCATATATTAAGAACACTAGAGCAGCCTCATCTAGCCAGTACCCTACCTCTGACAGTGGCCAAAGGCTGATGTTCAAGGGGAGAAAAAAGCCAACTTGGCATGATACTTATGCATGCCCTGGTTACCTCCAGTACGAAAAAGGGAAGTTAGGAGCAGACAACCAAGCCTCTTTTATTCAATGCCTGCGAAGAATGTGTTTTCTAATATACAGCCAATTCACTTCTGTGAAAAGGGTCTTATATAGTACATTTTAATTCTAAGACGACCTAAGTGCTGAGATGCGAAAACTAATGAAAGGGTAATCCACAAGAAATTGGCCATTACCACTATTTAAGACTATTTTTAGTTCATTATTTGAGCTAGCTGACTCTCTAATAATCTCACTTAATTTCCTTAATTGACTATTTAAAATTATAATTTTAGCAGACACTACTGTGCTGGCAAATCACAGATCAAATGCTTTTATTTGAGGTTACTGCCAAGTGATTTTACCATCTGGACATTTACTTCTTTATTAAATGAGTCACCACCACATTGGTGCAGTTACATAAAGGGCTGTCTGAAGGGAAAAATAAACAAGAAAGTCAAAATTTCACTAGTTCCCAAGATATGTGCTGTAAATCTCATTTTCAGAAAAATACTGTTCATCTCATTTACTTTAATGAAACTTAAGGTGAAGTACAGTAGCATGATGATCTATCACCTAGCAGCTATGCCACAATAACTGGTGAAACTCTTATGCTGAAGGCAGACTCACAGACTTCTGAGGCTCACCTGGATTTCTGAAGACACTATCCGTTTGCTGTCACTCATCAGCCAGGCATTCACAAGAGCTCATCCGCTTTGCTCCTTAGATGGTGACAAACTCAAAAAAACCCCCAAAAAACAACAAAAAAACCACAATGCTCCAAATACCCAAGACTCCATAGACTATTGAAGCTAAAACTATACCAGCTCCAGTGGATAAGGAGCCCACCTGCATGTTGGTTTACTACCTGTGATTTTGCTGTGCAGCATCTACCAGAATTTCAAACAATCTGTGGCAGTAACATCAACTACTCCAGCTATGGCAGAGTGAGCCTGTAACTAAAACTAGCTTTGTCCACCACTAGCAAAGTTTCTTTGACTTAAAACATGCTCTGATATACATCTATTACACAGAATATAATCATTTCTAACTTAATAAAATCTGCTTTGCTTATATTTACATATTTAGCTAAAGCAATACTACAAGGTGACAAAAGGGGAAAAGGTGTCAAAGAAAGTTATATAAATCATTTCAATATGTGTAATAACTATAAGAGTACAGTGCTGTTCAGGTTTCCAGGCATGAACCACAGGGTTCAGATAGAAAATTTCTTAAGGGATAAATCATACGGTAACTCCCTAGTTGCAAGTGGTTTGTATGTTTTTAAAACCATCTATTATGTTGTTTTCCCCAAGACACAACAGGCATGTGTGCCACTATTCAGAAAAGAAGCAGCAGCAGATCCCTGAAATTAGTTCACCTCAGGGGTAGTAAATAAGGGAACTTGACATGATTTCTGACTTTGTTTCACTGTTCTTGTGAGAGTTTCTATTCATTTCAAAAAAATCTTGTTGTTTCAATCAAATTCCACTGAAACTACTGTTGCCGCTTTAGTTAAAGCTTTAGGGGACTGAAACGGCCCATCTTTAAGAGCAGCATTTCCCACCCACAGAGAAGGACCCTGTGACAGCAGAAAATCGTTTAGCCACAGCCTTCCCTACTTCAAGATAAAAGGGTCATCACTGAGTCCCAGTGAGTCCCATGGTAGCTCCATACAAGCAGGTTACCACCCAGAAAAAGTACATCCAGAACATTAGGACACAACACTGTGTACAAGTTACCTACTTAACTGCAGCTCTTCATGATCTAGACTGACATGAAGTAGCTACCAATAGCCACCAAGCTCTGAAGACTTTGTTAAAAGCTTTTTTTTTTTTTGTATTTACAACAGTGAAATTATTGTGCAAACCTAAGTCCTCAAGCATTTTTACTGCTCAGATTTCTATGTAATGTAGTTTTAGTGACTAGAGTTTAAAGAGAAGTTAATACTAAGAACACAATATAAACATTTTTAAGGCAGACTTCTGATCCATGCAATATAGCAGTCATTAATAGGTAGCAGTGGCAACAATTAGCTTCATTTATTATTAGCCCCTTAATGAGATGATGTTTCTGGCTCAAGATAACAGACAAGCATGCAAGTGGTGAATTGTCTCTGTTTCATTTGGGTTGTTTGCTCAAAACTGGCAGTTAGCAAGTATATATAGCACACGCTGTGAAGATACACCATGATAACATGACTGCCAAGGAGGTCAGATACAGCGACTGGAAATATGGCAACAACCTACAACACAAGGAATTAGAATAAGCCTGTCTATACAGCGCTTTGATTAGCTTGGAACATTAAGCTGAAATTTCAAGATAAGCTATCCTCTTCGTTTTTATCATCTATTTATGCATTATAAACCCAGAACTTGGATGACCTCAGAGTTGTAAGGAGATTAAAGTGTCAGAGTTCAGGCAAGACTGCTAACGTTACTGGGATATCACATCCTTTGGGATCTCCCCCCGAGGGCCAGACCCAAGATCTACGGTTATGGCCAGTTCTGGAGCTGTGAGGTTCCTGGGCCAAGAGGATCCACAAAAGCCAATGAGGTGGTGGGCTCTGCAGGACACCAGCTGCTGACAGAGGCAGGACCCCCTCTCACAGCCAACCTTTGTCATCAGAGAGCATCTGCTACAAGAAAGAGGCAAGTTTCTGCAAGGAACAGGAAAGTTTTAGGGACATCAGACTACATGAGGGCATCTCCTGCACAGTTTTCTGGCAGCTTTTTGATATCCCACCACGGATCTGGAGCTAAGCAGTTCCAAAGACTGTAATTTGGACTGCTACATCCCAGGCTGACAAAATTAGTAACACTCTTCCTCCTCCCTTCTTTTCTTACCACCTCTTTTGGGTGCTTGCATTTGACTCCATACTCCAACTGGTCAGGCTACAGAGTCCAAATCATTCCAGGCAGCAGGACTGCCTGCAACTTCTGACCCAGATCAAACAGGCAGCAAGTTCTCATGGCATGCTGTTACCAGAGGTTGAACAAAACCATTTTATCTCCAAGAAACAGGAATGCCATTTTTTGGATTTTTCCCCCAAACCTTCATACTGCAAAGCATACAAAAAAGCTCTGAGGCCAAGCAGCACCTGCTGGTCCTGAGCACCAGAATAAGAAAGTATCCTCCCTTCCCCTGCCAATGTGGGACAACTGAGAAGGGAAGGCGCCCATTCTGGAGCTGAAACACTGTCCCATAGCCCTTACCAAAGTCACATTTCAGAAGATCTAGGAAGCTTAGAAGGTACAAAGGAATTGGACTCAAAAAGTATTTAATACTAATGGTCCCTGCCTTCAATGAAATGAACAACTAGAAGAGTCTAAACAGCAAGCATTTTGCCACCTGAAAATATCAGCCAGGGCTATAATCTAATTTCAGCCTTCCTGCATTATGTCCCATTGAAGGCCTACATGTTCTACACTTAAAATCCATATTAAAAAAAAAAAAAGCTGTTAACATCAGTGTCTAAAGCAACAACTAGATTAAAATTAGATATTTCACCCAAACAAGTTTAGTAAACACCACCACCCAACATTATATCATTGAGTTTATTCTCTTCATCTGTTTTCTCTTCTGAAAAGTATCTGCATGTCTGGGTGCTATGCAGAACTGGGTGGGTTTTCATAGTGGATTTATCACTATAGTAACCAATCACAAATCAGATGGGCTTTATGGATTCCTCCCCCCCCTCTTCCCTCCTTTTAAAAAGCTGGGACAGAAATCATGGTTGGGATTTTCAGAAGCTTCCACGTTTGGGTTAACCATCTCTTCAGGATCTATTAAAAATCCTGACATAAATATCACATAGAAAGTCTGTCCAGTTCTTTAAAGACATTATTATAATGTCAATGCTATTCCTAGTTTAAATAAGCAACAGAGTATATGAAAGGCAGTACTCACAGGATTTTTAGCTTAATTTTCCAGATTAAAAACTGAACAATTTCAAGATAGGTCACAAAAATATACATAAAAATCAATGGTCCTCAGAACACAAACCCACCTAAAAATCACCAAAATGAACATCTATGCAAATTAAAAGACTATATTTTTGTACATACATATTTGATCACCAAAGCTTAATAAGGGTTTAGTGCTGCTCTGTAAAGAAAAATAAAAAGCAGTTGCCTGAGTTTACCTTATCAAAGCTGAAAACTTACTTAGCTTTCTTATCTATTCCTCAAGCAGCAGCATTCCTTACTCCTTACTTAGATTTGCTGTCCTTCAAATTGTGCACATCAAACTCAGGTAGAATTACTGTGCAGTATATAATAGCAGCACTGTCAGATCCCCTTCCCTTACCTGCTCATCTGCTGAACAGCAGATGTACTAAAGGGAAGGAGCAGGTATAGGAAGTGTGATACAGTCAGGCACATCTCATTCTTGTATGGAACCATGGGAATATCTGACATAACACCATCCCAGCATCACACAACAACAATGCGGAGCAAATAGATACTTCAAGTTTAATCTATCAAATCAATTTTAAAAAAGAAGAACATAAATGAGATGAGTGTCTAGTAATTAAAATTCAGTGTGCAACAGCTGATACCATTTTATGCAGACAAGTAAAGAAAGGACAGCTCAGATAAGAGTTAAGTTACATCTTGAACCCAAATCGAATTTAACATGCTCATACAGTCATTAAGCACAAAGGTTTAAGAATGCAGACATTAAAGAAATTGCTTAATCACATTATTCAGTTTCCCCTCTTTACTAATTAGAGTGTTTTCATCTGCTCACTTATCAGAGGGGAAAAATGTAATGGGGAGGACGACCTGTACACTTACTTGTGCAGGCAAGCAAAAATGATTGGATTGGTGGTGGGGAGGAACACACACACACAGCCACATGCACAGAGATGGAGCTGTTCAGGCTCAGGTTACCTAGTCAGACTTCTACCAAGTAATCTAGTTATTAATTTTAATAGTTATTTTAATTAATGAATTTTAAGATCATTACTTTGACAGATCTGCTTTCGATAAGCATCTATCCACATCCTGAAAAATGCTCATATGTGAAATCAGACCCTGGTTACGTAATTGAAATCTCAGCAGAACATACACACCTAATGCAGTGGCAGTGTGGTAGAAAAGCTGCAGTGCTGTTGTCTATGGCCTACAGGTTTGTGCTTATAACAGTTGCTATACCAATGCAGAGATAGTTCATCTTTTACCCGCAGAGTCAAGTACTTTCCTCCTCTTTCAATTTTCATGAATTTTTATAAACTGCATAAAATATTTCTTAATATTAAAGCTAGCAGCATACAAATTAACCTGCTACACCAAAATGCTCCTTACTGTCTGTTTCATCTTTTAAAATAGAGAAAAATGAGGGACAGCTCACTGATATTGATTGAATAAAGTTGAGGATGAAGACAGCTTTCTGTCACCCAGTCTGACCTCCTGTCTGTCCCTCATCTGCCTTTATACTTAACTCAGTTATGAGCACTTGAAAGTTTAACTTAGCATTTGGCCAAGGCCTATTTTCTAGAAATTATTTAAGTGACATGAAGAGATGAGAAAATACACCTTCCATGACAGTTTATTTCCAGGAGCCAACCATGTTAAGAAAAAATAGACGTATTTAATTTAAATTTGGCTGGCCTCAGCTATCCAGATAATTATGCTGGTTATCCCTTTTCCCCATGAGATTAAAAAGTTCTACCATACTTTGTAACCAGGCAGTTATTTTAAGAGGCTCATTTAGTCTCAGTTTCTCCCATTCTGATGAAAACTTTCAATGAATGTTTCCATTTTACTAAGTTACCAAAAATCAAAGAAAAACAGAAAACTGAAAATGGAAGGGCTGACTACTCCTTACCTCAGTCTCCCAAAGCATGCCCTAAACCCTGAGCCACATTTAAGAAAATCGGTTTGACATTCTTGCTCAAATGGGTCCTACAAAAAAAAAAAAAAAAAAAAAAAAAAAAGGCAGGGGGAGGGGGGAGAAAAAAAGCACACTATCAAATGGGATTACTACCCAATAAAGGGGGGGAGGGATCATCTTGCTGATGTTTGCACATAAGGTCACCATTTTAGCCCATCACTAACAAATGTTGATTATATAAAGTTCCTCCTCCTTGATCAAGAGATACACTTACAGTAACGTAAAACAGTTTACCCTGTCTGAGAAGTTACTGCTTCTGTTGGCCCAAATGAAAAATTGCTAACTGAATTTTCTTCTTGAAACAAGCAGGAAAAACTTTCAGGTTTATTAACTGTAAGTTACTGAGAAGCCCTAAAAAATATCCTTAAAATGTGAGTGTTTGAAAAAGTAAACATCATATGAATAAAAAGTTTCAGCCCACTTGCAGATGTGCAGACAGAAATCACAGGACTTCCTAGAAAGAAATTTCATACTTACTGAGGTTACCTTTGTGACAAATCATGGAAAAAGAGATGTGAGAATGCACAGAGAGCTTTCTAACAGCAGCAGTTGGCTAAGATGGTATCAACTAATTAAAATGGATTTGGTCTTTTATACATTGAAAAGATAGAAGCAGAGGAGACAGGAAGAAAAGACAAAATGAGGAAGCACAACTACAGATATGAAACAGCAAAAGAGAATTAACCATCTCCCTCCCACCAAAAAAAAGTCCAACCCACAAGGATCCATAGTTCTCTCACACTGAGAGAGCTAGTCTTCAGGGTTTTCTGATGTGATGTTACCATCTCCAGGTTTTGTAGAGTTAAAAATGAAACAAAAAGCTTAACTCCTGCAGTAGCAGCTTGGGAAAACAAACTCTAGTCAGCATCGGGATATATAACAGAAGACATTTATGAAAACATTGACTCCATTAACTGCTGCACTGCTCTTGTAAATAAGAGAATTGCACAAGCAAATTTCTCTCTCAAATACAGAAAGTGTCACATTAAATCTCCCTCCTCCAGAAACCAGCACGTGACTAATGAGGATAGATTTATGTCAACAGTGACAGCTGTCTTACAAGGAGATTCACTGATACTCAAAAATATTTTCCAAACTAGTTTCCGTAGCAACTGCCACCTCATACTCCTCTCCCTAAGGCACAGAACATCTAATAAAATAATAATTACAATAACAGCAGCAACACTATCTGCTTCCACAATGCCTATCGGGAGGATATGTTACATTTCCACTAGAAAACGAGGTTGATTCTTAGAGTGGGGTTTCCTTGCATTGCAAGCACATTTTTTTTTCCTATTTATTTTGTTTTGCAAGATGGAAACCACCTACACAATTTGCTACCAAATTAAATCACAGCAAGCTGTCCCTTAATTCAAATCATTTGCTGCTACAATAGTAATGAATAGGGGGAAGAAAAGCAGAGAAACCTAAAAGAGGAAAAGAAAGCACAGCCAGGGCATTCCAAGCAGCTCCAGGTTTCCCTTGTGGGTCAGGCTTTGGGTATGGGGAACAGAGGCAGGCAGCCCTTCCAGAGCTGAAAAAAATGGAAAAAAACATGAGCTTTGAGCAAGGGATGCCCACTATCAAGACCAGGAACACATCCCCTTCCTCCAGCAGCGCAGCACAGTATTCCCCGACTCCCAGCTAACGCCAAGAGAGCTGTCAGAACACGTTCTCCCGCTGCAACTACCTCAACAAAGCACATGAGTCTTAAGAGAGTGCGACACCCAGGAAAAGGGCAGGCAGGAAGGCTGCCGCGCTGCTGCCTTCTGCCACCCCAGTCCCTGGCCATGACACAGCACCACTGTGCACCGCACCGCACGGGTGAAATCGCCAGCGTCTGTGCAGCGCCGCACGGCTGAAACACTGATGCCCCCAACATGTACTGTTCAGCTGCAATGAGAAGAGGATACTATGAGATAGAGATTTGGCTCACAGAACTCAGGGAGCAGCCCCTGTCCCCAAGGCACAAAGGTACTTTCTAAAAATAAACCAGGTTATTGCATTGCAATAGAGTCAAGCATTCAATTAGGAACAGAGTTACAGACTCAGAGGAGTTATTTGGCATCATTGTGGGCCCTAATGTCAAAATTAGCTAATAAATGTTATCAAGATTAAGTGCACAAAGAATTAAGTATTTCTTATCAGAGTGATCTTACTACTACTCTGTATTCGTACTCTGACCAGTGCTGCTGTGATTCAGCCTCCTAGAAAAATGAAGAAATTGTAGAATGAAAACAATTCCCAAATAATATTTGGAGACTGATATACTGATGGAGCTTTTTTTTTTTTCCCTTTAACCTCCCAAAAAAGGTCAAGATGTAATTTTATATCTTAGTGTACATACATATGCATGAGAAATTAGACACAGTAGTGGGGACTCAGTTTTTACTAACCAAGACATTCCTGAGAAACTCTTGCAACAAAAGAAAAACTTTAGTTCTAAGAAACTAACATGGAAATGGTCCAAGAGATAAAATACCAAGCTCCCATCACTTGCTGTCCATCAAATAAGACAAACAATCCCTTTCAAATGTGCACTCAACCTGCCAAAACACTGAAAAACTCTGCAGAAGACTCAGCTATCTTGTTTTCTTCCACATATACAGGAAGAAAGTACTGGTCAAAGTAGAACCTTTCATATCCATAATCAGTCAAACTACTATTTTTTTATTTGTCTTCACAACAGTTTAATTTGCTGTCATCACACTCTATCTAAAACACTGCATTTTAAGATATTAACTTCATCTTCAGGACACAGACTATTACACAACTGACTTGATATTCATGTGTATATTTGCTTAAGATGCTGAGCTCCAGTGCCAGAATGGTGCTGTTTGATTACATATTCAAAGCCAAGTTCATTACCAGATACAGTTCAAGATGACACTAACAGTAAAAGTGATCTCCCCAGCTCACTCTGGAATATGAATTGTCAGGTAATCAATACCCTGCCAAGGCAGGGCTTTGCCGAGCAGTGTTACCCTGCTCTCTCCTCTTACTTGTTTACATAAGTCTGTTATTCTAGTCTCTTGAGAGTTATAATCGCAGGGTAAAGTTATTGACTTAACCATAGGCTTATCTGAATGAAATTTCATAGCTTATAGCATACAAAGTCAGATTAAATGACCAACTCTTTCCTGCTTTAAACCTACAACCTCTATGAAATACCACACATTTAAAGTAGTGCCATGTCTGTGGTGCAAGACAAGCTAATAACTTTTCACACGTTTTCGGTGTGAAGCACATACCTAAGACATAGCAGTGTAAATGCTCTGTGATTAAAGCTTTGTTTCTTACTCAAGTGTAGAAAAAATAGAAAATTAAAAAGGACATCAGCAATGGACAATGGAAGGGTGGGATTCAAAGGAGTAATTTGGAGAGCCCATACTAGCACCCAATGTGATCCCTTAAACACTATGTTTTAAATGTACATCCCTTTAAATTTGCAGAAGATGAAATTTGCATCTGCATCCAAGGATGCATCAATAAATGAGCGGTCATAATTCCATTCCTTAAGAAAGGGCCAGCATGTCCAAAGCAGAGCCACGGCTGCCAGCCTGACCACAGCAGCTTACTTGCCTCAGGTGTTTTGTTTCAACAGATTTCACCTGTGGGTTGGTTTCCCACACTCAGCACCACAGCAGTAGGTTAAGCTCAGCTGGTCTCTCCAGGACATCCCCTTTCACAGGATCTCACTCAGCTACACTGAGCTGGCATGATTAGCAGGCATCACTAACAACCAGTCCCATTCTTTACAGATTTCTCTTCTGTCTTTTTTTGACAGGCTTGGGTAGATGGCAATCTGAAGAGAATTTAGAAAAGTTACATAAGCACTTAAAGGATCCAACGTTTTCGACAAACTAATAGCACTCCATCATTCTTTGCTACTATTGGGTGAAGCACAACAAAGTATTGAAGACACTAAACATCCTCCTTCCCTGAACCCCTTCCCCCCATGGCTGTGGGGGAAGAAAAAGATGACAATACACAGGTTGTTTAAGGAGTGAACTTCCCCGGATGTCTTCTATCTTTTTGCCCAAGAGTAGCAGCAGTGTTTGGGTACTCTCCTTTTGTTGTCTACTTCCAACTTACTATAAAACTCTAGAGTAAAGCATTTACAACCCAGTACTTCCATTGCATCAGCTGCAAAACATCAAAACACTAAATATTTATCAGGTAAGTATTAAATAGCCTTTCCTATAAAGCATTTGGAGATGTTAGTTAATAATGATTATATTAAGACACAACTAAACTCTGTTCTAAAAGACCACTTATGACAACTGACAAAATACCCCTTTTATATCTCCTAGTGCTTAAACAGCTTATTTCCTTTATAAGATACAAAGTTAACCGTGTCATTTCTATAATTCAGGTACAATACGAAGGCAGTAAAATTCCAATAGGCACTAACACCATTCTATTGCAATTGAATGGTTCCAAGAGTGCTGTTGCTGTTACTTCTTGAATAAATTAACTATCCAAACTGTCCTGTCAGCTATAGCAGAAGTTTATTGCTTTGTTTTCTTACAAAGGAAGAGAGCTTGCAAAGAGAAACTGGAGTGTTCTTGCACAGATCACCGGAGCAGCAGGATTTTAGCATACTGCCAACAGAAGAAAGAAATAAAGGGAGGAGAAATGATTTGTTGTGCTGTGTATCTGTTCAGTGAGACAGGACAGGTTCAAACCTCCTGTGTGGGCTAATGGAGCCACGCAGGGGTCACACTGCCCTGCTCTGGGCACGTGGCACCTCCAGCAGGAGACCAGGGGCTCCTGCCTCTGCAGCCTGGGCAGCATCGCTGCCCCGGAGCCAACCTGCCCAGGGTAGGAGAAGGACAACGACCGTGACTCCAGCTGCACTTGGTCACAGAGGAGCTCCCTGTTCAACAGCCTAGGAAACAGCCATGGCACCAAGTTCAGAGGAAGCCTGCGCAGTGCCAAGTTGGCAACTGCCAGGGACAAAAGGAAGCTAAAGGCGCACACACACGCACACTAGAAAGAAGGAGACAGACAGGGACACAGAAAAGAAGAAAGTAAAATAAGTATTGAAAATAAGCACAAGTACTGATTTTCTTCTAAAACAAAGGTCTGGCAGGCAAACCTAAAACCACAGCCAATATTGTCTCAAGTACTGATCATGCTACAGCGTACCAGCTGAGCCAAGCACAGGGGCTTGCCACATCAAGCTGACAGAAGGTTCAAGCAAGTTACAGGCTATGGTGCTAAAGATGTAGAGTATCATAAGACAAGGTAGTTTTACCAGCAGCATTATCTTGAGTAAGGTATAAAATAAAACCTATCTATTAAATCCTTGGAGCTAGGATTTCTTCTGTAGCACCCCAAACCAACTCCAACTCTCTAATCACCGCTTACCTCTCAGAAGTTCACCACTGATTTCACAGGTAGAGCCCCTCACCAGCCCCAGACTCTCCAACCCAGCTCACATTATGAGCCCCCCCATCACAATGACTTTATCCTCATAGTCAAATCAGGCAAGTGCACATGGGCATTACAGCACTTACATACCTACATACTGATGCACATTAAAAGTTGCTACATGATTCACTGTGCATAACATTTACTAATTACTACCATAAACTTACTCCAGTCTCTCACTCTTTTAGTAATAAAGAAAACAGTGCATAATTCAAATGAGCTGGAAAGAGGAATAAAAAACACTCAAGAAGCCAAAACACAAGAGCACACTAGAATTGGAAGGTATACACTACTACAAACTTACAATTTTCAAGTAATCAATAAAAAATGCATTTAAACGGTTTAGACATGTGGGAGTTAATTTCCGATGAGATATAGGAACACAGAGGGTATCCTTTGAGCTGAAAAACAGCTCTTAAAAATATTGTTCTAATTCCAGACCCTCCCTACATTTATTTTTTCCTGAATTTAACAAGCATTTGTTCCAAAATTACTTGAGCCAATTAAATTCCCACCACCTTCTGAATAACGTAAGCATCACCAACAACAAAGACGACAACATGAAAATCAACCACCTGCCATAAAATACCTCTAGGACAGAGCACGATGGGCTGTGCCAACATGGACGCGCAGAGCAGGCTAGGGGTGTCTGCATGGCCTTTGGGAGACCCTCACCAAAGCCGTGCTAAGAATGCTCCCAGCCACCATCCAAAGTGTTTGTCACCCTCGCCACCCTCACTGTGAGATCATGTTCATCTGACCTGCCCAATTTCTTCGCACTTATCCCAGCCCATAAGCAGAGACATCTCCCCAACTCTGCCTGGCACAACCACAAAATCCTGCTTTTAAACAGGAAATAAAATATGCCCCATTAGTCTTTTTATTCTGTCCCACAGATGTCTTCTCAATTATTCCACTGGCATTTCCTAAATGTTTTCTCTCCTTGGAGGCTCATATCTGTTTGTTGCCACTATGAGCAAAATTGCTAATACAGATTAATGTAAAAATCAACCTAGGTAATAGCAAGTTTCTCTGAGGAATTATTTAAAGAGGCTATGAATCCTGATATTGCTCATTTTGAGACAAGATTAGAGCAGGTATTACTGCCCCTGCAACACGGATGCTTACAGTGACTTCCTAATAAGCCCAGGTCTCTGGCACCTGCCGACTCCAACTAAAAACAACTGAATTGAGCTGTGAGTACTCAAGGGCCAACAACTGCACCTTCAGCACACCTGTTGCTCAGTAGTCAATAGAATCCCAGCTAGAACAGTGTCACAGGAACACTCCTCATACTCAGCACATTTCAAGTGGAGTAAGAAGCTGAGTACTGCGTAACACTCCATCTTTTCCATTTGAAAAAGCAAATTGAAGGGAGACACACACATTCATCTTATGTAATGAAACAAAAACTAAAACTCCTATCTTGGGGGGGGGGGGGGGACGGGGTTTGTTAGACCTGGAACAGGATTAGTTAGCATTAAAAGCACTGAAATTCAGGAGTCGGATTGAAAGCACTGCTGTGCCAGTCCAGGCAGAGCCCTGCATCATTCAATCAATTCCACTGTTAACCCTGTGTTCAAAGCTACAATGCCCATAGCAGTAGGCATAGAAAACAACAACAAAGCACAGAAAAATTAAGATCAGGTTTCTGTTATACTCTAAGGTAACACTATTATCTGCAATAGCAGAAAAAGCAAAGATTTCATGCATGGGTTTTATTGGCAGCAGATAGCTGTAACATCAATCTAGCTTTTAAAAAAATTCTCAAAAGATGCATCAGGAAAACAAAAGGAAGAACAAACATGCAGCTATCCCTGGATTGGAGGTACTCTAAGAATCACAAAACACCGTTTAAGGAACTTTACATAGCATTTGAAGGTCAATACCAAACTTTACATCAACACAAACAACTATCAACTGTGTTCACAAACATAGTGCAATTAAAGAGATTGGTCATTAAAACTTCCCACTGCTTTCATAATAAAACAAAAATGGTAAGCAATTAGTATATCTGATAAATCTGATGTGATTTAATATGCAAGCTGATCTGGTTGCTATTCTGCAGCCATTCATTTCTCCTATTTATTGAGACAGAACAAGCTTAAAATATATCAGCCTAAAGTCTAATTTTATGACTCGAATGTCAGCCTTCACAGTTCAGTAAGTTCTTTTAACTGTTATATGACTTGCCCTTGCCCACATTATCTCATCTGACAGGTTTTTTTGTTGTTGTTGTTTTTTTTTTTTTTTTTTTAAAGTAGTATCTTAAAATATATCAGGGTCCTTGGTACTACCACCATCTGCAACGCTGATCAAAATAAAATCTCAGCTTATGCACATTTGTTTCAGAATGACCTCTTGCACTGCAGCTATGTGGAAGCTACCTGATCCCTGCACAGGAGGGGCAGAGAACAGCCACTACCCCCAAACCCTTCTTACTCAGTGCAAACCACACTGCTGCATCCATATCAGGGATAACAACTTAAGGTCCAGGTACTGGTTAAGTATCAAACGTTGCCTGGATTTTTCTCCCATTCCAGGTACTAAGAATAACTACTACTAAGTAGGACTAAGAAGTTCAAAGGGGAGTAAGCAGCAGCTGTAGCATACCCTAGCACAGGCAGGTAGTAAGCAGGGGCCTGAATCACACAACACCCAAGGAAGGGCACACGGGACCCAGACATGCACTGCACCACTCACCATGGCTAAGCCTGGTTTTACCAAGTCTTTAAGTCTCAAACACATGACCAGGTCACATTTCATCACAGAAACAACTACCCTAAACCCATCTTGCTTTTTCTAATCTTCACCTATGCAACTGGACAACAAAATAAATCCAACACTACATTTGATCTGAAAAAGCCCCAAAAGAAACTGGGGTGCAGTTAAGTTTCCAAGGAACTGTAAAAAATGGCAAAGATAAATAAAAAGCCCACAGAAATAATACATAATCAGCATGGTGCCAGGATTACTTGTCAGTTCATACTTTCTGGATATTAATACTCTAAATCACCCAGAAGGCTCTAAAACCAACCAACAAGTGACAAGTTGTAATTCCCATCCTTTGAGGAAATCCAGCACTGCAAATCACATTTTCATTTTTCATCAGTATTTCCATTACTCGCAGCCAAGACATCTAAGAAAAGCACAAAAAAAAATCAGTTAAAGAAAAAAACACCAATTTACCATTTCCAAGCAATATCTTCCATATTAGTCTGCCCTCAACCTGCTCTCTGGAGGCCGCCCAAGTCACTGCAGTTTCACGTGCTCTACTCGGCTGTGCTGCCAGGCTGCCTTCAAGCTTCGTCTTCCATAACATGACAAAATGGGTCAGATGTTAAGCTGCTATCATTTTAAATAGAGTTGAGCCATAAAGTCCACTCCATGCATATACCAGAACTACTGCCTCTTTTAGGCATGAAAGCAGTTTAGAGGACAACCAGCAGCCAGCTCACCCACCTGATTCAAATCCATTTGAACAGCATTTCAAAGCAGCTGTCCCCACAACTTGTTTTCATGTCTCTCAGGGGAGAAGGGGGAGAGAAAGATTACTGTGCTTTTTCTAACATATATAGAAACAGAACATTCCAAACTATTTATGAATTTTCAGATAGCAAAAACTGATAAGCAATTCAACACCTTCATTCAATATTCAGGAACACTTAGATCTTAGAAGAGATGCAGGACTCCTGTGCTGATATTCTGATACTCAAGTCTGTTGAGATTAAAGCTGGATCTCTTCTGAAACATGTAGGTCCATCAAAACTTGTGTCTAAAATCCTGACTAGCTAACAAAATTTTAACAAAAGACTGGAGCTTTAACATTATTGTGGTAAACCATTCTATTCCTACTATTTCCTATGCTAATAGGACTACTAAGCAGCCTCGTAGCATTAACCTAGTCTCTCTTCCATTTTGTCCAAGTAAAAGTACTGCTCATTTTACACTGGCAATTGCCTAACAAATACAGCATCATAACAGGAGAACAACATGAAAGGCTATACTGAAGTGTATTTCTGCAAAATAGCAGTTAATTTCTGCATAAAGGTCAATCAAATGATTGAAGTAGTAAAAGAAACAAAGTTTATCAGGATAGTGCATGACAGCTTTTAAAAACTTCTCATGTTCTGCTACATAGATTTTTCTCTAGATACTCATCACTCAGTCCTGACCACTCAGCACAGCAAAGAAATTTCAGAAAACATCTGCACAGAAAAGGACACTGTAAATCTGAAGAATTTCCACCACATTCCCCTGGGATGTGCCACTACTCCGCGTGTACGCCTTCACCAGCCTTCTTGTTTGATTGCTTTATCATCCCATTATTTTCACACACCACACCACTCTTGAATGTCACTTTTTAAATAGTTTGCTAATAAATTGTACTGGCTTCCCCTTCTACAAGAATCAGAAGACATTGAGGTCACTCAGCTCCTTGTCAGGCTGCTTCCTATTGGGCACCGCCAGCAAGTTCACCTGGACCAGAAAATTGCTCATCACTGCCAGGCTGTTTGCAAACACACACACAGAGACAAACTTAAACTCTTGTGAGCCCGTTTGCTGTATACTCTGCAGCTCCTTCTATACTCTGCAGCTCCTTCTATACTGCTGCTTCCCTTTAGCAGCATCTTACATCAACACCCAAGTGTAATATCCATTTATTTATATCGTTATAAATATATATATGCCACATACTAGAGGTTAACTGAAACATAGTTCCACTGTCAGTATCAGAAGCATAGGTTAGACAATTATAAGTGGCAATGTTTCACTATATTATCTCATAGCAAACAAAAAGGACAACAGATATTTCTTTAAGAAGATTATATCTCCTGAGAAACATCATGCCCAACCACTGAAAAGTGAGACCGTTATGAGAAAGCAAGGTGACAGCTGTTGACTCCAAGTAAGAAATATGCCAGTGCACTTCAGATACTATGAAAATCACCATGACATATATCAAAAAAATTTATGCACACACCAAAAACATCTAACTACTGTTTATCTGTGAATTTATTAGAAGCACTTACTGGTATTAAGCATTTTAAGGATCATTTAAAACACTGGAAGCAGCTCATTTAAAACAAAAGTAACACCCACAAGCCACACAATATTCTGACTCATTACCTATCTATTAAGGTAATATTACAGACAAAATGTGTATTCTTTAGGAGGATGTCTTATGGCTGCCAGAGACCATCATTATAGATGCCTGATTACAACCTATTCTAAAAAGCATGCCAAATACTATATGCAATTACAGCACCATCATTTGTATCAGTAATGAAAATAAAAGAGGAAAGAAAGGATTTCACTCAGATGGAACTCTTAAAAAAAATACAAAGCAATGCATAGGAGAAAAATAAGAGTATATTTGGAGAAAATACAAAGCGTCTCAGCAGTAGGAAACACCAAGGTGGAACAAGATGCAGTACAGGCAGTGGGAATTTGCAATTGTTACCTACACCTACGGAAAAATAATCCCCTGTGCTTCAGTGTGGGCTGGGAAACTGCTGAATGAGGAGTAGCCCTGATGAAAGGGTGCAGGTTATGGTGGAAGCCAAGCTCAACTTGGGCTCATAATGTACCCCATGACATGTAAGACCACCTGTGCACAAGATTAAACTAGAGGTGCAATGTGCAGATAGAGTTATCCCTTTCTCCCTTCACTGGTGAAGCCACTCTTGGAATAAGCAGTAGTTTTTGTTCCTACCATGAAGTTCAAGGATGATATAGAAAAAAAAAAACACTGGATAAACATATTTCCAAGTATAGGTTTCATACTCCAGTGACTCAATGTGGTAAAACTAAGAACTGAACTCTAAGAAGGTTGTGGGTAAGTTTGATCAATACCTACTGTCTCTAGCAAAATTCAGTTAGAAAACTTTAAAACGAGCAGATAGCATTTCTGAAATCTTTAATTTCACCACTTGGCTTAAAAGTTTGCTAAAAAAACTCTTCTACTTCAGTAGGTTTATGAAATTAAACAATCCTCCCATGCCTTTTTTTTGTAAATACTTCTTTTTTCTTGAAGCCAAGATGTCAGCCTAAACCAGCAATTTCAACAACACAAAGCATGAACTGAAAAAAAATTATGGCATATAATAGTGGTAAAGTAGAGAAATAAAGGTAGAAATAGAGCAAAAAGTCCGCAAATTAAAGGGCCTCCAAGAAATATTTGTTAAAATAATGACCTAACACCAATATTGACCCAGTGTAGTTGATTTCACTGGGCTTAATGGCCCTTTATGCATAGTTAACGGCCCAGAGCTTTGATCTAAGCAATTAGATCAAAGTACATTAAACTTACATCTTTAAAGTTTAAATGTTACAGTTGATCCCAAAAAGCACAGCTTTATTTGCTAAGTATCCTTCACAGGACAAGCCAGTCTCAGTATACATGTCATCAACATAGAGCAGAACTCGAGGCTCACGAAACCCAGACTGTTTGCTTTGCATCATCAGTTCAAGCTGTCCTTCACCTTCACTGTCATTAAAAGTTACAAGTAATTAAAATCATTTTTGGCTTTTACTATTACTGACTCACACAAGGCTTTTGCTATTACTGACTTGTGCAAGTCAAGCCTTCATTCCTAGACACAGTTTTGAGGAGCAACAAGACACTTAAAACTAAAAACATACAAGAAATAAGGAGTGTAGTAGTGCCGTAGAAGTGCATTTTGCCATTTCCATCTCTTTACAGTGACGTATGGCCATTGCATCAGTACTGTTACTTACCTCTAGCACTTCAATAGTTCTTTTGCATAATACAAATATATTGCTCTAGAATCTTTAATCCGTAGATCTAACGGCAATTCATGAACTACTAGACTTTTAAAATACATATAATGTACAACCACTGAAAAATACTCCTTTCCATGGGTCAATATGTAAGATGACAAATATGGATCTACCACAGGTACCTAAACACTTCAAGAGTGTATGACCAAGACAGCATTTACAAAGTGCTGACATGTTTTTGAAAATATGCTGAGAGCAGTTAAACATATTTCTTTAAATTCAGTATAGTAACTCAGTACAGCTGGTGCTTCTCAGCTGGTGTGGTAATCATACATAAAGACTCTGTGAAAGACTTTAGACACCAAAAGACTCTTTGTATTCTGCTTGTTTAAATTAAAACCAGTGTTCTCAATTTACAGATGCTAGTTTTGCCTCGGACTCCTCTCAGCAAAAGCATGCTTAATGCACAAGGAGGAGAAAAATGAAAAGTGGCAGGTTGCTGGTAACACAATGGCTTTGCCTGCTAGCTGACTTGCTCTTTAGATACCCTTGGATCGATTAACCAGATAACAAATTGCTAAGCAGAAGTGCAGCTACTCTGTCCTTAAAACTCCATACAGCAAACTGCTCATCTGTGCAGACTGAATGATAGGGATAATAGTATATCTAGATTAGAAAGAAGCCAAATTCTCCCCAGAGCTCTTAAAGCACTGGAACTATATTCTCTGAATAGAGACAGACAGCAAGGACAACATATTCTATGTTCTTCTGTTAGAAACAGAAGCTCACTCACCTAGGAAATACAAAACTTAGTATATCCCACCCCTTTCCCCCCCAAGCTTCAAATGAATGTTTTACTGAGTATGATCTCTTGGGTTATTGAATCATGTATAAATCTAAGCAAGCATTAGTCCCAGAATATTCATAGAATCATAGAATGCTTAAGGTTGGAAGGGACCTCTAGAGATCATCTAGTCCAAGCCCCCTGCACACGCAG
>JAYECN010334839.1:0-23913 GCA_035222435.1 Microcambeva ribeirae | reverse complement strand
CCGCCACTGCAAATCTCACGTGAGTCTTGGGTAATTTTTCTGAGATGTTCAGTAGAAGAGTAAAAGCAAGAAAAAGAATAGCGAAGTCCAGTACAAAGGCAGAGTAAAAAAAGCACACTGCCTGAAAGAATAGGTTTAATATCTGTGCATGCCAAGATCTCCAAGACAGGCTTGAAAATGATGCTACAATGATTTTAAACATCTCATGCCAAATTAAAATACAGAACTATAACTAGCAAAGAGTACTTTGGTCTGACTGTGAATCTGAGAAAAGAACTATAGCCAGCATTAACACCCATGCATAAAGCAATAAGGCTGGAAGCATTCCTTGAACTGACCATTCCAGAAATGGAAATTTGCCTCATTTCTCAAATCATAGAAAAGCTCCCATCCTTAAGTCACATATGTTTAAACACGCTATACAATAAGCTGAATAGATAAACTTTATAGTGTGATTCTTATATTCTAGCACTCATCGTTGAACAGTTTCTTCACAAATCTTGCTCAGTTTGATCTTCATCAAAGAAAGGTTAGCACAGTTCTAGCCCACTCAAAACTGTCAGTGCTGAGAGACTAAAATTACAACAAGCCTCAGCACTGCCCTTCCTGCTCTTCTTTGAATTACGAGCTATAATTGCTTCTCATATGATAATTAAGGTAAGGAATTAGAGACTGTGAGAAAGAGAACTGCTGATGGAGAGCACCTGCAGTCAGCCCAACTGCCTGACATACCTTCTATAAGACCATACACTGGTAAAGCTCACCTTTCTGACTAATCGAAGTGCTTGTGTTCTTTCTACTTCATTACTCTGTTGTATGTCAATGCACCTGAAATAAGAAAATGTGTTTTCTTTAATAACAACAACTTTCACCATAACTGTTAATACTTCACTGTTTATATTTACACAAATGGATAAACATTAAAAAATATATTATGATAAAATATTTTAAAATTCTGCCATTTAGCAAGCATATTTAGTATTTCAGTCATCACATAACTAAATCACAATGTTCTAAAATACACGAGGAGGAGAAAGGCTTCAACAGCAAATATGAGCTAGTTGCCTTTGCCATTTCAAGTGAGACTCATCTAAATACTTCCATTTGTTGCACACCTCATATCAGAAAAGCCCCATTACCCCAACAAAATTAAAAGTAAATATATATATATATATTTTAGGTATAATACATAAGACATTTGTATATATACACTCATGTATGTATACACCTACTCAATTTTAGTGTGCACTTTTAATCATCTCTATATACAAGTATATACTATAAAATATATATATACACATAGTATCTAGTATATATTTGTATATACAGACAGATACATGCACATCTCAGTACATTAAATTCAGCAAGATTTTAACAAAACAAGCACTAGAGATTATAATAGATGTACTCATCATGCTCATGTTATTATCTCATTGTTAGTTTGCCCTCTGGTATTTTCTGTTGTGTCATAGATTATAGTTAGATGATGAATTCTTGGGCATGAACCATCTTTTTTTCCCCCTTGTCTTTGTACTCCTAAACACTCCTAAACACTATAATAATACAAAAAAAAAATCAGAACAAATGCCATAACACAAGCTAGGACATTACCATTTTAAAGGTTTCAATCTCCTAACACCACCACAGATTAATTTGATTAGTGCCATTCACAGTTCAAAATTAGCTCTAAATTTAAGTCCCTCTAATTTTGTTTTAGTTTCCTCATAGCATATTGTACATTCATATAGCATTTTAACTGGATTAGCCAGTGTGATGTATTATCCCTCTACTTTTAAAGAAAGAAGCTGAAGAAAACCTTCAATATTGAATAAAATAATCATTTACAAAGCTACACATCAAAAATATAAACAGACATGAAAATATCTTTCCTCACCTCTCTCAGCCCTGATAAAACAAGAGATTTACACCAAGGATTGTAATGCAAGAAGAAATACCTGGCTATCAAGTAATCCACTTTCAACTTTAGCACCTTCTGGAGAATCCCGGAGTCTCGAATGAGATACCGGAGGGCTCGCAACCCTGCCGCTCGCACCTCTTTCGCTTCGTTCAGGAGAGCTAACCGCAGGCTGCAACGACGGAAACAAAGCAGGAAAATAATTCTATAGCAGCAGGTAGACTTCACAATCTGACAGGCAGCTCCTATCTACTAATTTAAAATAAAAAGTCTGATGTTTAAAGAGAAGTATTCTCCATTAATTTTGTGTCTTTGAGATGTATATCTGTGCAGCCTACCGGGGAAATCTTCACCTTGCCAGCAGATGTAGACAATATATTAATCTGAAGAAAGCCAAAACCCAATCTTTTAACAATAATTCCTACATCCCTGAAATTCTATATCACCAGGCCCTGTACCTGACTTGTTACTTGACAAAACAGATGAGCACATCATCAGCCCCCAAAAGAAATTCTGGACTAATTGCATTTTTCAAGAACTTTAACACAGAGTATATTCCTTGTCCACTTGACTGTCAACCCATAAGTCTAAATCCTAAAAGACATGTCTTGACATCCAGTAGAAACAAATTTATACTTTCAGTAGCTTTATGAAGGACGCATTAAAGATGCTATGGCACCAACGTTTCAATGTTTACATGAAATGTTGCAAAAGAGTCAAAGGGAAATTTAGGCAACCCTACACAAAATAAATTGCTACAGATTTCATTTCCACATTTTATTGTAATGCATTTCTCTTTATAGAAATTTTGAGAGCATTTTGGTTGCATCCTGCTAAGCTTTCCTAAACAAAACACCCATCATAATGTAATTGCCTAGGCAAAAAGAAAGGCAGCAACTTTTGAAGATCTCCAGAGATGGAAATCAAAAGCATAAATGGACAAATTGCCCTTCAGAAGACCCTCATAAGATTCTGCCCCTCTTCCTGACTAAGCAGGGGAGAAAACAAAACAAAAACAAATAAACAAACAAACCCCCCAACAATTAACCACATATTTAAACAGAATTGTTTCATCTCTTTTCTTATTCTGGGTTACTAATGGTAATCAACTGCAATGGCTGCAGGGTAATCAAATATTCCAAGGCTCAAATATTCTGAAACTTTATGGGGATCCAATCAGTTCATATAAAAGTTTCTACTTCTACATGATGTCCAGACAAAGCAGAAGGGCTACAATATTATACACAAATAAAGATGAACTATTTATTACCTTTAGCACCAAGGAGCAACCTCTTTAGGGACCAGCATTGCTGTAAAATCAAATATGATTCTCCATATGAGAAGAGTGCCACTAATTGTCTTTATTATTTCAAGCAGAGCCAGTAGCAAATAGGGAACTGATTCTTATTATTGTGAGATTAAGAAAAACTGCTCCTCTGCAAAAAGCAGAACAGGAGGATAAATTTGTTTCCAAAACATTCAAGAAAAGCAGAGAGAAGGAAATACAAATAACTCTTCAAGTGTGTTAAGTAGATCACAGGTATGTTTTGGATCATGAAGCACGTCGTGTTGCAGATCTACATAAAGGAAGTCTGAGGTATGAGCACACAAGAATCAGATCTTCTCAACAATACTTATCCTATTTGGACTTCTGCCCTAGAGTTTGTGATTTGTTTAGAGATGCCAGTTTAAGAGGTCTCATTTGAATTGCGGGGTTTTTTGTTTGTTTGCTTTTTTTAAAAGATGGAAGGTTGCTCACTCACTAGTGAATTAATGCCTTTACTAGTGCCATTACTGTATGTGCCTGTACTAGGGCCATAGTACTAGTGCCACTACTAGTGCCTGTACTGTGCCATTACATATTTCCTGATAGAATAACCAAATTCTGAAATTCTGAATCTGGATTTTTTTTTTTTTTTCTCTCATGAAGTAAAACACTATTTTTAGATTGGAGACAAAAACTCTTATTGAATGGTACTACAAAATGATCTTCAGACACACAGTTTCTCAAAATTAATTAGCGTTCTGAAAGCTTGTTCTACAACTTGCTAGAAAAGATACTCTTAACTTGTGGTCAGGAACTAAAGAATCGACAATACTGAAACCACAAGAAATGGTAACACTATCACGAGATCTAAAATTCAGAAGAAACAGATACCAAAAAGGAATGCGTCACTATCTTCAAAAATAACAATGATACAATGAAAATCTAAGGTAAGTACTAACTAGTAAGACTTAGCTCTAATGTAAAGATCATAAAATTCATACAGGCATAAAGGAAGTAATGATAAATAGAAACATACAAGGCTGAACAAAATCTTCCCATTAAAAGAAAACAACTTCAAAACCTTAGAGAACATAGTATAAGCAAAAAGAGGAATGTGACCTTATGAAAAGTCAATTACTATACGTAACTGCAGGCCAAAAGGGGAAAAAAGTAGAAAAATATGAGGGGTATCCAGATGTATATGTTTCCATTTTTTTTTTTTTTTTTTTTCAAATATATCACAGGCAGGGAACTTGAAAGATGAAGCAGATGCACTGAAACAGCAGAGAGAAAGGAGGGAATGAATGCAGCATATAAAATGGACTGAAGCATGACAGGAAAAATTAAACTTTCTTTGTGCTGTTTGCTTTGAAGATCTACATGAAGATTCCTGTCCTAAAACCTTTTTTAACGATATTAAAGACAAGCTAGTTGCAGAAGAGGAAGTGATTAAATAATTAGAGGAAACTTATCTGCATGTATTATCCATAACCCACCAAGTCACACATCTAAGTATCCAGAAAGAACACAAGCATGAACAGTTTGTGCACAGCACACACCTCATTATAAATAGCCATGCCAAAAGGTGATAAAAGGCCTATGTAAAAAAAAAAAAAAAGACCTCGAAGCTCATCCAGGTGACTGTTTAAAATAAATCTAGTGTACAACGTGAAGAAACCAAAATAGTTTATGCAAACTATATTACACTAGTTACTGAAAGACTTCTTTAAAGGAGTTGTTATAATGGTGTACATAGAGGAACCACTTTCATAATTCAGCAACCAAGACCTTCAAGCAAGTGTTACTCAAGATTGTACTAAAGGACAAAGATGTTACAGGGCAATAAAAAGTAGTTTCACAAATCAAAATCTGAAAGATGAATAGCAAAGAGTAGAGATGAATGGCAGATTTTTATCCTGACAACAGTTTAGTACTAGAGAACCACAATCTCCTGTGGTAGACAGCAGTTAATATATGATTCCTACTGGGGAGAAGGAATAGGGAGGGGGGAAATATTAAAGATGATGTTATTTATGTTAATTAGAGGAGGATGGGATTAAGAGAAACTTAAAGGGCACTTAAAAATAATCTGTGTGAAAAGTAAGCAAGATGGTAAAGAAAATTCAAGATGGTTAAATATGACTTAGTACATGAGAGAAAAATGTTTTATTTAACCATACTACAGGATTCTAAAATAGCCATCCAATCAAGAACATGATTTTGATATCAACTGTAGATCACTCATTGTGCATCTGTGGCTGGAAGAGCCAAAAAACCATTATGACTGAAAGAGTGAGCTTTACCAAGAACACGACATATTTATACATAAATGAACAGTACATTCTTAACCAAGTATAATACCACTTGCTCCAATATTTTAAATGTTGCTGTAGAAATAAAAAGAATTTCATAAGACAGCATGAAGACTGATTAAAAAGTCTGGAAGAACTAACAAAGGATGGAATAAGAATATTAACTACCTATTGTAGGTTCATTCTTGCACCTTTTTCCTGAAGCATCTTGTCCACTCGCTACAGAGTGGTTTTAACAGATCTTTCAGTCAGGTAATTAAGAATATTCTGAACTTTGCTTTTATGGCCAAGGCTTCTTGGCACATTACTAAAAGACCTCAGAAGTTTGAGGCCTACCAAGACTCCAACTCTTCATGGCTCAAGGCTTCCTCTCAGCTGTCATTGGTATGATGCTCTGGGAACCGGCAAGACCCATCTATACTGGGAATGACAACAAAACGTGTCACTATTATCTCCATCTGCTGGCAGGAAGAAACTATCATCAGGCAACTGGACTAAAAACATTAAAAAAAAAAAGAGCTCTAAAAAACAGATCCTTAACTGAAGAACAATTGCAATCCTTGGTTTGTTTAAATTCTGTCGGGCTTATTGACCATCAAAAAAACTTCATAGGATATTGGTATTTTTTCTCGAAATCATTAATCCATTATAATCTAGTGCTTTAAAATTAGCCAAAGAATGTTTTACTTGCAAGGAAGGATGCTGCAAACCCAATCATATAGATTAAACTAATATGAAAAGTTTATCTTCAAATCCTGGTTCTCCCTAAAGAGTTTGCTTCACGTTCTATGAGATTAAATTTTCAGGAAAAGTGTTTTCTGCAATTAGTGAGATGCTTAGAAATATTTTTAAACTTATGAGGAATATAATACAGAAATAAAAACTTTAACTTGATTTTTTTCCCCTCTGTCTAACAGTGTAGTATATATTCTTGATTTTATCCTTTAAAATATTTGTAATTCATGTTTAATTTATACGTATAATGAAATTTTCAATTACAAAACTAGAAACACATTAGAACTACAAAAAGGTAGCTTAAGAGTATAAATAAAATTAGCTTTATTTCACCTAGAACACCTACCCTACTACTAATGTAGTGTTCCTTACTACTTACCATATTATGATGCTGTCATAAGTAAAACCTAGTTTTTCTTCAGCATGGCCAGTATTACAAAGAAGCTGAAAATAAAAGAAAGCATCTGTTATTTGTAACTCTCTAAAAACTTGAAAAATATCTGGTAATGCTTTCAAATAAACCTGAGAAATTAAATTCATCTTTCATTCACTGCCACGGCAAGCGTGCCAGGCCCGCGCTGCCTCGAAAGCCTCTGCTGCTGATATTCCACTCATCTACATACCAGACACATGGCGTCCTTGGGCCTCTCTTTTTAGATGAAAGCTTGCACAATTATTTAAGTTGCCTGCTGCTTCATTTTTAATCCCCACCTATTTGAGGTTGCTTGCCATGCTGCCTTCGAGCTCTGTTCATAAGAGCCACTCGATGGGAAACTGGTAAACAGCCTGAACACAGGCAGAGGACTGGAATCCAAGCGCACATGACATTTGCATTCAAAAAGAAGCAGGACTGCAGGGAGAGTCTTGAAGCAAAGAAAGAAATCCTTGAACCATGCTCATGTTTTGCAACAGCAAAGGCACATGAAAAAATTCAGGAGGAGCCACCAATGGTAAGTGCCCCATAACTGACCTTGATTTTCAGTGGTACAAAACATCCATGACTTCTGTGGAATCAAATACAGGCCAGGCTCATGGTGCAGAAAGTTGAATTCACACACACGAGAAACCCATAACCTGTAGCAACTTGTGAACAAGTCAACCTTCTCTGTCAGAGCTGAGTACAAGAGTAAAGATTTACAAGTGCAGCATTTATGTCCAAGGCCAATCCCAAAGGAGAAAACCAGGGCATGCTAACTTGAGAAAAGAAAAACAGTCTCCTCTTCGAGAAAAACTGAAGCTGTTCTCCTGTGCAACAGTGGCAGTACAATTCCTAATAATCTCATTCACTATGCTATGTTATACAATGCTTTAATACTAGGTCCAAATCCCAAAGCACTTTCAAAGCCCCCAGGGACTGACGCTGGTCACAGAGGACATGCACTTCGCCCTCTCTGTTCCCAAAAGCAGGCATTCAATTCCAAACCAGTGCAGTATTAACAGTTTCTCCTCAGTGAGGAATTCAGTGAGTATTTATGTTAACACCGATGCCTTGAAGATATAAAAACAATTCTGTGCTATGTTCATCTTATATATTTATTACTAACAATAAGAAACTTCCTACAAAAAAAATGAAAAGTTAATTTGAAGTTGCTAAATTTGAAATAGCCAAGTGTTTCGTGCTTCTATCCCACTGCTCCCTTCCATCTAAAAAACAGTATATTGCACCGAAATCCCATTTTTAAGTAAACTTGATTTCATTAGCACGACAGCTTAAATGCAAAAATTTAGTGGTATATGTTCAATCACAAAGTCTTTCAAGGACCACATAATATTAATTATTTTTCATCTTGGGAGAAAAAAACTATGCAGTGGTAGTACCGAAGTCCAATGTTAAAAGCATAAGATGCACTAATAAATGGACCCGGATCCACTCCATATTTTGGCTCATATAACCTTAGCTATTTGCAGTATAGCGATTGGATTTTCCATTTGTCGTAACAATGGTTTGTATACTCAGAGGTGATCACAAAAAGTATGAGAAGTTACCATAAAACCTATTTTTCCCCACCTTTCAAATTAAAGAGGTAATAAAAGTAGGCAATTGCCTGCATTAACCGGTTATGACAGTATGTCACATCCCACTATCAATCTATTTTTATGCTGTGTGGTCGGACTGCCTAAGGCCACCACTGCTGCTTTAGCGTTTCTATTGACATCTTGTGAACTGTAAAAACTGGCTGGCAGAGTGTAAGCAAAACAGTGTGGGAAGGTAGTGAGCAAAAATACTTCACTGCTCAATTCCAGAGAGCTGCAGTAAGGCCCATCGTGTACAAATCTAAACGTTCCCCATCATTCCACACCACACACAAATGAGAAATCCTGCTCTAACCACATTACCCTTAACAGCCTTTTCCTCCCCCCGCTACTTAACAGAATTGAATAATATTTCTGAAGTAGGAAAAGAGTATGTCTCTGGAAAGCGAAATATAACTAATACAACAATTTACAAAGAAGATTTAGTTCAGCAACAGGTGAAAATAAGTACAACCCTTTCCAACACAATGCAGAAGAGAAACTCTAGTCATTCCAATATTGTATTTCACATAAAGATTAGAGCACTGCAGAAAAAAATCTGCATTATTTATAAATACATAGTTTAGCTACAGATCAGATGTAGAAAAAAAACTTTCAATTAATAGAAGCTAAAAGACTGTTTATCAAGGCAAATCAAGGGAAATAAAATACAATTAAAAAAATCACAAAACAAAATAATTTAAGCTACAGTAAGCATATACAAAATTCTCCTCTATTCTTAGTTTGTTGTCCAGTCCACTGACTATGCAATAACATTTATTTGATGGACATTTTAAGACCAGTTTCTAAGTCTTGATTCAGAGGAAATAGAGGTTATTGTGATTCTGTTTACACAGTAAAGAGGAATCACATTAGCTTAGTGCAAACAGGGTTTCATAATTCTGTTTTCAAAATGGTACTGTACTCTATGGATGATGTACACTTATACACTAAGAGTTCAACAGGAACCATAACTAGCAGCTATGTCACATAAAACAGTATTAGCTGGTTGCAGAAAATATTATATTATCTTCTCAAACAGTTAAGACTAGGAGATGGACATTTCATTTTCCGTGACAGCCAAGCAAGAACACGTGCCTCTCAAACCTCAGCAGCCCTCTGGAATTCTTCTACCCTCACCATGTATCACACAGCAAGCAGCTACAAGGACTTGAAAAGGTTTCCTTCCTGCATTTTTACAATATTACACTAATCAGTCTTTCAAAATCCTGTATTTTTATTTGTTGAAAATTATACCGGGGTATTAATGTCATTTTACCTGAGAGATTACTTCATATGCAAATTATTGCCATCAGTACATCTATTTTAATAGGTTCAACTAATGCTGTTCTACAATCATGTCAATTTAATCATAGCTGCTTCTTTCATGACTCACTTCTTTATTAATTTTACTACAACTTCTTTCTCCACTTCTTTCAACTTCCCTGTATTTACTCTATTTTTAAACACTTCTGCAATATATTACCAAATGTGTAGCAGAAGAGAATGGGGAGGATATAAGAAATCAATATTTAGTGGCAAGCGTCAAGCAAAAGTTTTAGAAAACACGCACATACGAGATGTAGATAAAATTTTCCTGTATTAATTGGTCTATTTCCTGTATTAATTAAGGTTTGCTATGTCAAAATAAAAAAGGGAATAAGCTATATAAACACACACACATGTATTTTTTAATATATAAAAAATGTATATGTATGTCTACTGGTAGCAGTCTACCACCAAAACAGAAACTAACTAAAAAAAAAATATATATATATATAAATTTTATAAAAGAGACTTACTCTTACAAACACTGTCATCAATACACTTCATATTGGGAACAATTCTTAGCATTGGTTATCATCGTTGCTCAAAACTGAAGAAAATCAAAACTTTGCCTAGTCTCTAACAAAATAACTTAAGAGTTATATCTACTAATGGTTGTGTCCCACCAAGACCAAAACACTGGCATAAAAATAACAATAACTGCACTTATAGCTTATTTTAGTGGTTACCTGGACCACAGTTTCACATTTGTCCCCATAGGTGTACAGACTTGCTTTATCTATGCAAGCGAAACTCTAAGTAGAAAAGCAGATTTTTTTCTCAAAAAGCAGTCTGCAAGAAATATAGCCAAACTGTTGGTCCTGACAGATGACTAACTTCAAGCGTTTGCAGACCTTGAAAGGTTTGCAAGATATCTTTTCACGGAGCCATAAATTAGTAGGGCTGTTGAAGCTGCTGTGCGTCCAATGGCAGCCTGTAGATACTGGTCAGATCCCCAAAGTGCTCTCTAAATGCAACTATATTACCTTTTTCATTTGGATCATGAGTGCACTTCTGAACAGTCTCTCCTGTCGTCTCTTGAGAGGAAACTAAAGATGTGTTCCCTGAACTCCCCTAATGGGCTCCAACTGCTAAAGGGCATTCAGTTCACAGGACTAGACAAGAGTTAGCCCAAGGTAACCACTCCCCACCAAATGCATTTAGTGTGGATATTAACTTCTCAATACCAACTGTTTTCCTCTGTGCATGTGTTCCCATACAGCCCTTTGCTAATATAGAAAGAAACTTGATCTTACCTTGAAACTTGAACATAGCTGTGAAACTTGATAAAAGTTATGACTAAGTGCAACCAACAAACTGCACTGATACAAAATTCCGAATGTGATCATTATTAAAGTGTGTGTGTGTATGTACACAGGAGAATGAATAGATAAAACTGACTGAAAAAAGTATATGCAAAATTTATTATTAGCAGGGTTTTTTTTGTGTGTGTTGCAAGCCCCCTTTACTTCTGTATCGGCTTCCTTAACAGTAGACAGAATACAATGGGCTTACAGAATTTACAGCTATAAAAGAATTTAGGGGAGAGGCTGCAAAATCAGAACTGAAAATGTTTCTGTGATTTGACAAGAGTGCTTGTACTGGATAGGAAAAATAACTAGGTGAAGGAAACGCTGTATCGTCTCACTGAGGGTACTACGCAGCAAGACAGACATGGAAAAACTGAAATGAGTCCTGCCGAAACAAGCATAAAATGCTACATTTAAGAAAGTGGTGGTCATGGTAGGATGCGTGGAACCACATCTGTAGCAAGCGCAGGATGAATACAACAGCCTTCCCATTCCCCTCCCATACTGCAGGAGAAAGCAAAATGAGATCTGTGAGCACACCACAAGCCAAGCGAGTTAGCGTCAAATTCAGTCTTAACTTTGGCATTTTCTTCTCATTTTACCTTCAAATGACATTAAGCAAGTTAATCATTCTAAACCAAATGCAGTGATTTCTGCAGACAGCTGAAGTACTTACAAAGGCAGGTACAACGAGCATGTTCTTGACTTTAACATTTAACAATTCATATGCAATGTCATTGTAGTATGAGTCTGTAGGCGCAAGCAACACAAGAATACTCAAGTCTGCTTTGTACTTTAGCATTTCACTAGATATTATTTGAATTCTAGGAATTAAACAAAAATGATTATTAAATATTAATATGTATTTTTGCTTTGTATTTTTGGATAAAACTGCCTATAAATCAACTCTAAAATTTACATTTTTGATATATTAGAAAATAAATGGGAATAGTACAGGCTCCTTGATTGAATGATTTAATATTAGCACAAAATTACACTTACTCTAAGTTAAGCAATGAGTAACTTGCAGTGGAGCTTTTTTTTTTTTTTTTTTTCTTCTCATGTTTACTGTCAGCTATGAGTTTTTCATGCTACTTGGATGAGTCATAGCAATATGAGTAACACATCAACATATCTTGGAAACAGTAGCTCAAAACAACAAAACCACAGGAGGTCAACAGCATATACAATTTGGGCGCACATAGAAATTGCTCAAATTTTTACGTAGCAATATTCATAGCAATTAATAGGTAAAAATATATTATTCTACAGATCCAATTGTTGTACAATTACAGTTATTGGACTGTAATTTTGGAAATAGTTTGAACTACCATAGGCAGTGAGAGACTGCTTAGCAGGTTTTACAGTTTCTCATTTTCTCTTTTTTTTTCCATAGCAAACTCCAAAGAAACTAAAGAGGTTGATTTAAAATACTTGTTTCTAAAAGTCTTTGATATCACTGTTGCATCAAAAAGAAGTCCTTACTGAAATTACAGACTCTGGGTTTGCATCCATTTGCTCTTCAAATTTGTTGCACAGTTGAGTGTTCCTAAGGGGATGTTTTATTCCTATCAGCTGTGTATTTCATCACAGGGTATCAAGTTTTGTCCACAGTGGTATAGCTTTTTGGATGAACCTTATGGTCAGTAAATATTGCATTCAGATTCAAAGACAGTTTGGGGCTTTGCAAATGACAGTCAAGACACTGAAAGAACAACAGAAACATTTTCGATGCTATTACATTGTCAAGGTTAAGCTAAAATGATTAGTCAGGTTTCATTTTGTTCTTAAAGAAACAACTTTCTCTTTGAATTAAAAATATTAAAAAGCTATAATAATGCCTGTGATTTTTTTTCCACTGGATTAGTTAAATATGCTTTTAAATTTAAAAAGATATAAAGGATCTCTCAGAAACTAACTAGCATAAGTCATCTATAATAAAGCTATCTAAATGAGTATTTCGAATTTAAATCCTATTTTCCACTAGGTATCTGCAATTGTACAGTGCTTCTGGTTTTCAGTAATGTAGCACTTACTAACTCTCATGGGGGTGGGGAAAACCCCAAAGAAATAACCAAGAGGTTTTGGTATCAATCAGCAAAAGCTGGGAAAGTTCAAGGCGCCTGCTGTAGCTGGGTGGCCATGCAAGTCGAGAGGGGTTAGCCTTGTCCGTTTGCTAAAGCTCCAGACACCTGACTAACTCAGGAACTGCAGCGATGACTGAGGCTGTCACAGGCCATTTACTAGAGGTCACCTCCTCAAGCTGTTAAGTCAAAATTCAGGTTTGATTAAAATTCAACAGAACTATGGCTTCCAGCAATAGCTGGTAAGTCTACCTTGACTTTAGCAAGACTTTCAGCACTGTCTCCAAAGCTGCTGAAGTATGAGCTATGTAAGCAGTGAGGTAGACTCAAAACAGGTGAGATGGCCACGCTTGGAGTGGTGTTTGGTGACACAAAACATAATCAGAGGCCAGTAACTAGAGATGCACCCCGGGGCTCAATGCTGGGTCTAATCCTGTTCAGCTTGGCCATTGATGAAGGATGACCTGTAACAGATCAGGTCCAGGGCAACATGCTCTTGGTGACCCTGCTTGAGTATGGGCGTTGGACTTGATCTCTAAATTAGGTCCTTCCAACTTCAACCATTCTGTGATGCTAATGTACAAGTTGCCCACTATTTAGAGAGAAAAACGTTGAGGTAGAGCACAACTGCTTCAATCGGTACTGACTCTTCCTATCCTTTCGTTTTAGCATAACAGCACTTCTGTCAGAAAAGCTGCTTTTATAATTCTCTGTGTTTTTTTTTTTTTAAATCAGAAATATAAATAACTATTTCAAAGGTACTTCCCCTACCCATGGTATAAATACTCTAGATAATCAATAGCCTCTTGCATGGACCATAAAGCACAGAAAACTTACAAAAACAAATCAAGTGTGTTATTGCCATCGTAATTCCAAGGAAGAATACAAACATCCTCAGCTTTTAGCATATCTAACATCTCAAGACTCCACTGTTTTCCCACACTCTTATTTCACTAAGAAGGAACTGAGACTATGTCAATACATGGCAGAACACTGGAGTGCAAAATAAAACCATCTCCCCCAAGCTCCAGGCTTTCACTCTTAACCACTGGAATTAAACACAAAGAACCGTTCCAACCACAAAGGAAAAAAGGCAATACATTTTTTTTTTTAATCATATTTGCATAGCTGCATTTAAAATTCAAACAAAAAATAGGAGCAATTTTCACAATCAAATGTATAAGCTTACATTTCACGACCGTATTACAGGGAGACTAATATAAGAACAAATGCTAAACATCAAATGAAATAAAATGATTCAATTATACAGTGTTTTGATTTGGGACCAAAAGTAGGTTACGAACTATAGTCTCTGTTTTCTAAAGTTGTATTTAATTTTACAGGTTTTCCTTTTCATAAACTTGTAATTTCTTGACAGACTTAAGTCGAATTTATTAAAAAAAAACTTTGCGTTTTTGTACATATTCTCCCATTTTAACACTAAAGAAGCATAACAAGTTCCTCAAATATTTAATTATGAAATTATTTATTTTTTCAAAATTGACTTTTTAATGAATGAACCAGATGAAGTTCCTTTTAATTACATTTTGCATATTTACTAATTTATCCAATTTATAGCTTCTTAACTTCTGGCAATTTTTAATATGGAAATCAGCACTGCTTTAAGATTCGTAGTTTCAAATATTGGCTCTTCACTGGGAATCATCTATCTACAAATCCAATCTAGTTTTTTAATTTTAAATCAACAGGAGAATGAGCTGGAGACACCTGCATTCGCAAGTTTCCAGATAAGCACAAAAAGGAAACACGGCCACAACTGCCTTCTCTAGTGAAATAGAAAGCTTCCTCGATATAAAATCTGGAATCTCAGCAACTCCCGCAGCATTCTGTACAAGAATTCGAGACAAGATTTCAATATGTTCAGTTCCTCTGTGAGGCTGTACACCTGTACACGCGCTGAACCAGTCCACCAAACAGAGCACCTACAAATCCCTTGCCGAAGAGCTGAAGATGGCAAGTAAACTTATCTTCTAGGAATTTTGTTCTCAGTACTTCCCTTTCTACCCGCTGAATCTCATACCCAACTGAGTCTTGTGCGGAGGGCTTTCAACAGCAAAGGAGCATGCCAGCTCCAAAGATTATGACACACATTTGTCCCTCTCACATTAAGTTAGTTCCCAAACCTGTCCTTGAGCATTCGTTCTCTTTCACTTGAGATTCTCTCTAAAAAAAAAAGAAAAACAACAACAAAAAAACAAAAACAAACAAAAAAAAAACCCACACACCTGCCAAGCAGCCTAATTACCTTAGTGTCTTGTTATCAGCTTACCTACAACCTTACTTTTCCTTACTTCTCCATCATTACCTTCCTTCTTCAACACTGGTGACTACAGGATACATGTTTGTCACTGAAACTTGACTTTTATCTTCAGACACAGACCCCTATCTGTGGCTCACCAGCAGAAATGTCTACATCTAACTAGCTCCTTCTGCATGATCCTTTGGAGATAGCCTTTTCCATCGATCTGTTTCTGAAACTCCAATTTCTCCTAGCTTTCTAACAGCATATTTTTCCCTTGCCTGGACCACTAGAACACCAGCCCAGCCACAGTGGGAGTGCTTCAAACACACACCCTTTTCCCAACTGACTGTTCACATACCATCAGTGCTCTTTTTCATCCTCTCTAGCAGTTCCTCATCTACCAAAAAATGGTAGCTGTTCTCACTCCAAAGGCCTTTCATGGTTTCCTTCTATAATCTCTCCTCTCTCATTCTGTAGCAAGTTATTAATTCCTGCCTCTTGTTAATTCACAATGTCAACCTCCAACACAGCCATCACACTTTAAGGCAAATACCCTTCATGTTGCCATGATTTGGGAGCTTACATCTGGAAAAAACACCTCAATTTATGACACAAGCAATTTAGAAATCTGCCCTTTAAGTCTTTTTCACTATGAAACCTACATTGAAAGTTGACTAGGGCAACAGAAGTGCCCAAATCACTACATGTCCTGCTTATCAGCATGGTCCCTTCACTGCACTTCCTCAGTTTATATACAGGCAGCCTGGCATTTCAAATCTGTGATTCAGCTCTGTAGAGAAAGTACCCTCTATTTGTGCAACCTAACCCACAAATTGGAATTTGTTTCAGACTTCTAAGTACAACAGCATGACACACACACAAAAAAAAAAAAAAAAAGTTCACGTTTGCTTATACTTCTTTTTTTTGGTCCTTTTCTCTCTCACTGCATCTAGACTCCATTTACTGCTTTACTGCTTCATACTGCTAAACTATTTCATGAAGCTTCTGGCCAATACCTGATAAAGTACAAATAAAATACTTAGCACACAGGATCACATGCCCAATGCCACTACTTAATTTCTTACCTTAGTGAAATTATTCAGGTGACCTAGTTTTCTCATATTTGAAACGCCTTGTAATTTGGCCACATTTTGGAGAATCTCTCTCATATTATCACAGGGTTCTGCAAAAGAAAAACCTATTATTAGCATAAACAGTTAAAAAACAAAAGCCCAAAATTGCATTCAACACCCAAGTTACCTAAACATAATAGTTCACTTTCCAAGCAGAGACTTTTGAAATTAAAAATTAAAATAAAATTTTATAAATAAAATCTAAAATAAAATTTTAATTAAGTAGGCAGACTGCTCTCCTTTATGGAATATCAACTTGATTTATGTCCAAAATCAGTCAGGTGTACTTCTAGAATAAATGCTCATGAAGGAGAGAAACTATTTTTAAAGCAGATTTTAATCAATGTTTTAGATTTACAGTAGACAAAGGTAGCTATTTAGTGACAGAAACTCTATTCCTAGTATCTCATATCTGAACGGCTTTATCTGAAATCCTCTTGTAACTTAAGAGGCAAAATATTTCTTCCTCAGAAGCAAAGAATAAAGTAAAAAAGATGTTACATGTTACTACCAGACCACGTAATTATGATTCTTTTTCAGATAGAGGCTCAATGGGATTTTGAGTAGACAAGACTCTTTTTTGTTCTCCCTATCAACTTGTGTCCACAGTCACCCTAAACTTAACTAGGGCACTGTGACCTACCAGCAAGACATGAAGCAAACTTCAAGGTGAGCAGGAGATCGGCAATTTATTCCCCTCCTTCCCTCTCCTTCTTCCTCAGGATCCGTCATCCAAACAAAAACAAACAAACAAAAAACTCCAACACTCAGATTCCCGTTGATGACCTGGCCCTGCTGGGAAGTGGAAGAGGGCTGCCAAACACGGGAAAAAGAGCACATTGTCCTGCCTCGGGGAATGAGGCTGGGAATACCGGGAAAGTAGAACTGAGCAGCACAGAGCAGGACTTGGCAGAGACTGATGTCCAGTCAACTACTACAACAAACTGCGATCACTTCTGTGCACGGTCATATTGGAGTAGAGTGGCCTTCAAAGCAAGGGGCTTAGCTGCAGGATTCCTGTGCAATCTGGGGTTAGACACTTCACTCCGTGACAGGCAGGTCGCCAAGACAACTGCCAGCACTGCTCCAGCTCTAAATGTAAGGAACACTGAGACCATACTGGAGACATGAACTGTTGAAAAGTATTCCGTTAGCCAAAAAGAGAGAGAGAGAGAGAGAAAAAAAAAAAAGTGGAATTACATAAAACAAAGTCTTTAGAAAAATACTGGAGTCCAATTACTAGACATTTGGAAAGGGGAAAAAGCAGTCTTGTGTGTGGTGTCCCATGCTAATTTATAGAAGAACCACCTTGCTCCGTATTGCAGCATGAACAGCTACAACTGAAAATGCAGCACGCTTCAACTCCCCTCTCATCCTGAAAGGGCACCAGAAGGAAACCAGAATTCGCAGAAGTGTTAAGGAAGCATCTTCTTGATACCTCCCTACAAGCTTTTTTCTTTTTGTATAAATCACTTCTGTCATTTAAAAGCTTAAAGAGTAAAAATTTGTAAAAAACAGACATGCTTACCAAGCATGATTTTATCGGGATATATCCAGAAAGTACTTGGAAAGATAGGTGCCTGTGCCTACTCTACCACCAGACACAAAAGGCAATATTTATGTGGAGATTCAGACACCTACGTGTAGACACCTGAAGTCAGGTTTATCAGTCCTAGATGTCTCAGGTCCTGCTGTAGTCAAAGGAAATCTGTCCATCAGCTAATGAAGCCTGCAGTTACCTTCACTGGCTATAAGGTGCCTACCTTACATGCATAAGTTAGCATATATACATACAGACAGACATTTACAATGTAGACTCCTAAATACAGGCATCAACTTCAGTCACAACCAGCTTGGTATCAACTATCTTCTTCCACAAACCTCAGCCCCAGCAATAAGCATACTTGAGCGTTAGGCCTAACCAAAACTACTTTGTGCTGCAGCACACTATGTCTAGTTAAAGCCAATATCCAATATGCTTTATTCAATAAGCTTTAGATTTAAACTGGAACATTTGTACACATCTACAAAAAAAAAAAAAAAAAAAAAAAAAAAAAAAAAAACCCCACAGCTTTCCTAGGATCGGAGAAATTAGAGACAAGATTTTCCTACTAGATCCATCCCGTGTTACAGATTCCTCTACATACTTCATTTTCCAGGGCTCGGAGGTTTCCAGTAGCACAAGTCATACAGACCAACACTGGTATGTTAGGGAAGTTATGGCACTACAAACAGTTTATACCATAACATCTAATTTCAAGGGAACATAATAAAAGAGGAAAATAACTTCCTCATAATTTGGTTTCTCTGAAAATACAGTTTAGCAGATTTCTGCTCCTGAGCTTGTCATATGGTGTGGGTGGGAATTTTCCTGGCTCACAGGATTGGCTTTTGGATTGTAACACATCCACATTTATGCCATAAGAAAGATTGGCCCTTAGTAGTTTCTAGCTCTCTAGAATGTTCTCCTTCAATTCTCTGAAGGATTAGAAGCAAGAATAATTTTCCAAAGTGACCAGAAATAAGTCAAAGTTTTAATTTTGAACGTGCAGTGGTTACCCAACACAAATATCCACACAAATGAAACTCAGTATTATAGACAGAAAAAAAACTGAGTCCACCTAGAAAATCTTGCACACCCTTGTACCTCTGGTACACCATGGGCAATTGATATTTCTATCTCTTCCCAGTCTAACAATTCTGTCACAATACTGTATATACACCTTTTTAATGGGTCTGCCTCAAAAAGATGTGCCTTAGAACCATTTTATTGTAAATGTGTAGCAAAACTGCACTTACAGCAACACTGGCCTCTTCTTTACACAGAGATAACCTGTCATTTCTAGGGAGACAGAGTTTGAGGGAAAAAAGTCTTTGCAGGGGCCATCAGAGTAGAAAGTTATTCCCAAAGATTTTACTACCAGAAAATTAAAGCAGAATAGGAAGTCCAGTATAAGATACAATGAGAAAACTGCGAACGAGGCAGTCATTTCCACTATCAAATTGATGATATGAACAAAGCGAGTTATCTGGCTCACAAGTTTGACAATATCAACAGTAGAAGTACGGGAGGGGGGAAAAAAAAAAAAGGGGGGGGGCAAAGACAACTACCCTTTAATGGCACATTAGTTCAGAAAGAACCGAACTGATGGAAGGCTTTTATCCCGGTCAGTTCAAGTCTTCTTTCAAACTTTAAAAGAATCTCTGAATCTCCAGCAAAAAAATAACAAAAGTCTTGTGACATTAAATTCAACAAAAGACTATCCTAATTTTCCTCTTCTGGAGATGCAGCATATGTTACAAAAGTAGAAAATTTACTCAACTACTTTATTGGGACTCATTTTTTTTCTGAATAAAACCAATAATGAAGGCAGACAGGCTTAATTTTACAAAATGCAGATGTAAAAGAACTTAAACAAGATAATGTGACTTCACAAATACATACATATTCTCCAGGATTTTGTCCTTTAAATTAAAATAGACTTGTAAATAGACTAAATACATTATGGATGCTACTGACACGGCTTCCCCTTAAACCAAAAAAGATACAGTACTGCACATCTTGCCACAAAATCTTATACGACGGCATTGAAGAACAAGGGTTAACTCAGAAATGAAACATACCCGCTGATCTGTGAGATTTGATCTGCAAAACATAGCAGTACAGTGGTCATAACTTTTCACTGTCAAACTAAACATCTCATCTTGGTGTTGAGGAGTATTTTTTTTTTTTTTTTTTTTTTGGTATGAGCTCAGTTAAGACTCCAGCTTCAGAGATTTCTTAGCTCTCCAACTATACTGGCTCTTATTCTCCATCCCTTTGGTAGTTCTTGCTTTCCTATGGGGGGGGGGGGGGGCGGGAAAAGAAGGAAAGAGAAGCTACGCATTCTGAACTTAAGACCCCTTAAGAACCTATTCTTTCCTGACTTACCTCGTTCATTACTAAGATGCTGACTCACCTTATGTAGCCTATAACGACAACCAAGTATCTTCACACTCTTCCCATGGAGTTTCTGAGACTGCAGTTGTGCAAAGTGACTGAGCTGACCCTACAGCTCTCTTCCCACAAAATGGCACAATTCCTTCTCCTACTTTCCTTCCTTCTGCCCCATCTCACTCTATGGGATACCACAGCCTTTAAATTACTCTGGTGCTGATCAAGCTCACATGAAAATGATGCTGCTTGCTAACTCAGTAGGCAGCTTTTTATTCATTCTGTCTGTGTTAGTTTTGTGTTAGATTGAGTCAAACTGGATTATCGCAGAGTCGCACAGGAATCAGCCCACGTGTGTCTGCCAGCGAGAAGCTCACAGGCAGGGCACTCGAAGCAGGACATGCCCTTTTCACCAGAACAGAAACATTAGATATTAGTCAGGCTCTCTTATGCACTTATTTGTATTTACATAGCTACTTTGACTTAAATGTCAACTAATTTTATTTTATTGATGTATAGAAGAATTTCAGGCTGGCCCACTCTGGGGTACACAACAGTCTAAATGTGCTGATCATCACTGTCTCTATATCTCTGCCTTTCTTTATGGATCACCAGCACCTTGAAGTAGCAGTTATCATTGGGCTGCCTATTCTTATTGCACCAAAAGCACAGTCCTTGGCCTGCAACTGTGTGTACATCAAGTAACATCCCTCATATCTAACAGTAATCTTGAGCATTGCCAAAGCATTTTTTTTTTTGTTACTTTTCTCAGTGGAATGGGTTAAAACTGACTTAAGCCATAGTCTCAAGAATTTAGTGATTCTCATACCCTCAATGAAACTCATAGATGCATGCACACTTTAAAAAAAAAAAAAAAAAAAACAAAAAAAAAACTTTGAATTTGTTGGGTTTTTTGCCTTTAAAAAAAAAAAAAAAAAAAAACCTACACACACCTGCACGACCTGTCATGCCCGACTCATTTTTTTCACCCTTTCAGGCCTGCGATACTGTTTTCCACAGTGCAAACTGTGACGCGTTCTGACAGATCCCATTCTCCAGAGAGGCAGAAAGGCCAGGGCAGAGCAGCAGCTCCCGGCGCAGCAGAGCTGAGCGCGCGGCCCAGGCGGCGGCGGCCGCATTGGCGCCGGGCTCCTCCTCTCCCCGACAGATTTAGCCCCATTGTTCAGCACTCCGGAGGACAACCAGTGCACTATCCTGTTATGCACATGGCAATAAAAAGCAAACAGGAAGCACAGGAGCCTTTAGCACACAAATAATTTAGTGAGTCTGAAGGCAGGCGGGATGAGTCAAACGGAGGACCAGGGAGTTTTACACATGCCGCTTCCTCGGTGCTAGGAGAGCACCTGAGCACAGCAGCCAATGTACGTGCAACACTTGCAGCTGCTCTCACATCTACTGGAATTATAATACCAAAAGGTGCCACAAAAAATTGGAATTTGCCCAATGATTTCTCTTAAAGAAGCAACCTTTATTTCATTATAGTTAAGCATTTAATAATTGACTACGAACAATGCCACAAGAGACACCTTCCTCGTACTGAAGGAGAGGGTTGCAGTCTAAATGGATGATCCTGGTTAGCTTATAACAGGCGTTCACATTTAACAGAGGTTTCTAAAGTCTAAGTGTTGTGCAGTTCTGCATTGCAAGGTACTTTTAGTGGTTTCTTAAACTAGAGGTTACCACAAGGAAGGGTGCCCAGTGAAACAGGGATCAGCTGGGAGCATTAATGCAGCATTCGCCATTCCCACCAAAACGGTCACAAGTTATGGGGTTTTAAAAGCAACAAAACATCAGGAGTCAGGTACTTGCAGGTGTCTACGCAAGCCCAGATGACAGGTAACTCTGTCTGCTAAAACACCTTCTTCATCAGAACCTTGAACAATGAAGCGAAGCACTCATGAAAAGGCAGCTCCTTCCACTACCAACCCCTTGCAAGGAAAAATAAAAAAGTGAAGGACAATTATCTAATCTTTCTAGCAACATCGAGTTCTCCAAATTTACATCTCACTGAAAATTTAGAAACTGCACAGAACACCACAGAGAACACCATGAGAAAAGCTACATTAAAAAAATAAAAAAATAAAAAAAAAAAAAAAAAGAGAACTGCATGACACAGATTTCACTCATGAATTTATTTATTAATACTGACATGCAAAGGACCAAGACCAAACTGCACTTTGCCAGAGATGAAAAAAACAATAATAAAAAACTAAAAATCAGTGCTGGAACAGCTACATGCAGCCTATGGTTGCCAAAAACTCAGTAACAGACATCTGGACAGAAGGTCTGTCTCAATTTCTAGGTAAAAACACTACAGAGAAACAAATTCATGTAGCTACTACAATGTTGCAAAATGTAGGGAATACTACATAGACATTCTGTATCAGTGTTAAAACTGTTACCGCACAATTAAATCAGTAATGTGCAACATCCTTTGAGCTGGTATAGCCTGATAAACAAGATTTGCCAAATAGAGCAATTCTTACAAATTTCATATTAAAAGAAAAAAAAAAGAATACAGTGTATTACAATTCTTAAGCTTTATAACAGAGAACATCCCCTTAAAGGGTGACCAAAACCAGCGATTTCTGCAGAATGTAAGCAGAGATTCATTTAGGTTTATTCCTTTATCTTTCAGAGGTAAAGCACTGTATGCTGAATGCAGTAAGAGAGAAATTCCAGGGTCTCAAGTTCATCAAAAGAGAAGGAAAACAAAAGCAAAGAACTGAGGTTATTTTCACTGTTGCTGCTTAAGAAAGATCTGAATAAATGAAAGCAACTCGGAAACAGGGGGAAAAGATGCCTACTCTTCCATGGCAGTCAGCAAAAAGGAAAAGAGCTCTTCTTTCTACCTTAGCCAGGGAAAAATCAACCTTCACATTTATAGCAGTGTCTGCTAACCCAAAAGCAGTACAAGAGAAAGCCCATCCAAAGAGGATCCAGGAAAACTAGAAACAAGTAGCCTTGTAACAGGATTACATTTGTACAGCTCATCCTTCATATTTAAATCTGTGCATGTAGATTTACTCATTCATCCTTCTGCAAAAGAAAAATGAAAGTTTTAAATCCCATTGTACCAGTACAGTTTTCTTTTACAAACGTGCTTAAGAGACTGTACATTAAATGATTCTCTATCCCCTTCAAGTCTCTAGGTGTAGAAAAAGCACACATGAAAAATGCATTCTGATTGTTGAAGACACTACGAAATGGTCAGAAACTTTTTTTTTTTTTTTTTTTAAAAAAAGACCACTGTCCAAATTCCTTTCTTAAAACAATATTTCAAAGCAAGATGCTGAAGTTGTATGTGTAAAGAAGCCATCCTAGGCTTATATTCCTATCCTTGGAATAATGTTACTTTCCAGTGTATGACCTGGTATGACAAACTGACAGACAACCTTGATTTACAGTTAAAATTCCCGAAAAACAGATAGAAATGCTACAGTATTAGTGCCAAAACAGAAGCACACAACAAAGCTGATGATTGGCCACATGACTCCGGATTACTAGAGAAAAGATTGAAATAGCATTAAACTTTGAAAACAGCAAGAGAAAAAAAAAAAATAAATAAAGATGGCCCATTCCAAAGGATATCCCTACCAC
>JAYECN010334735.1:0-19498 GCA_035222435.1 Microcambeva ribeirae | reverse complement strand
AGAAGCAAACACATTTCGTAAGTGATACCGAGTAAAGTTCCATCAGAAAGAACATCAGTAAGTGACTAGCAAGCCAAATTCAGCAGAGTACTAACCAAAAGTTCTTAGTTTTAAGTAACAGACTACCCCAGCCTTGCAAGTCTACAGAAATGAATTTGTTCAAATGATTAGGGATTCAAAAGAAGAGTATTAGCCCAAGAACCAGTTACACCAGAGTCAAATATCGCAAATCAGATCTACAAACTGTTTCCCCAAGAATCCCACTGCAAATTGCCTGTGTGCTGCCCTGAATGGAGTAGGTAGAGCATTTCAACTAGCTAAAGGGAATATTTTTTTCTTAGTTGCATAGCGGTTGTGCCCTGCTCACGTGTGCACAGCGAGACTAACCTGAGCTGGTTTTGAGAAAGAATTTTTGCTCATCTCGATTAGGAGATTCAGATGAGTGGAAATTTAAAAAAAAAAAAAAAAAAAAAAAAAAAAGGGGGAAAGAGGATGGGAGCTCAATTTCTTCAATTACCTATTAGGACATTGCAAGTCTACCTCAGCTCGTCTCTCCTCAGCAGTTCTGGGGGTCCTTCACATGAGATAATTTGTTTTTGCCTCTCTTCCCCTCTGGCACTCAGCTTAATCTGTCCTAAGGACTTAAGTTCAAATAAAATTTGAACTTTAATTCAGGGATAGGTGGGCAAGGCATAATGAGCTACAGCTAAATAGATAGATATAAACGTGAACATACGGTTCCTTCCTTCACTTAAATTCTGAAATTGTATTTCTATACAGGGAGGAAAAAACATTTTCTGCTGTGAATATTTTATCTTTAACCTTCTAAACTGCACTAGAAACGTGCTGATTAGAGACACCCACTATCCATTTTACCCTGTTGCTAATGAAAACAAGCCCTGCATTCAAAGCTATTTTTACTGTTGAGATTTGCATAATATAGCTGTGCTCTGACTCAGATTTCTGCAGATGAAGTAACTTTTTCCTTCTTCATAAAATTTTCTAATTTGAGGACTAAACAGTAAGATGATTCAAAGGCCATTTTAAAAGATCCCAGCTCACTTATTCTTCTTAGTTAGCAGAAATTAATAAACTAACTTTTACAGAGCTATAACTGTAGCCAACATATCTTGTTTCATCAGTTTAGGGCATGTCATTCGTTCTCATAAAATGCTTTTAAGGCCCAAAGAAAAGCAGATTTGAATATGCAATGTTTCAATACATTTTATATTATAATTACTATCTTTTAATTAAGTCTCATTTTTCTTAAAAGCCACAAGAAAGTCTGAAACAAGCTGTTGGTGATCCCATATATGCATACAGCCAGACACAGTTCTTAACAGATAGAAATCTCAGTTTGTAAAAACAGTAAAATCAAATACCTTTTTATCTGCATAAGTTTTCTTATAACAACATTCATATTCTGCTCTCTCTAAACTTAGTAAAAATCAGATCAGTTCATCTGAAGGAATATTCTGTTTCAACACTGTGCAGTTTCACAGAACTGTAAAAACTTAAGCCACCATTCAAATTATTAACATAATTAGAACTTATATACTGTAAGTTATTACACAAAATGCAACAAATCATTTTATAAACAGTTTGACTTTTAGTAAACATTAATCCTCTAGCACAAAATTTAACTTTTAATTTAGTAGTGTAAACTCCAGACCATCTGCATAGTATCAGTATTAAACCAGAGTAGGAAGAGCAATAATAGCAAGAATAAAGATAGAACTAAACAAATTACACTTCACCATCTCCATACTTCTTTCCCCCTCTTCTGTTTTGAAAAGACAGTCAGCATTATAAACATGTGATCTTTTTATTATGATTTCCTAACAGGAAGATTGCATGTTTCTCCAATACCCACACAAATGTTTTGCAGGAAGTGCTGTTTTAACAGAAGCACCTCATACTGACTTCTTATACTTTCATTTTATGCATGCATTTATTATGTGAACTAAAAATTCTTCAGACAGTAAATTGAGGACTAAGGATCCTGAAACGAAAGTGCTGAAGTATATGATACTTCATCAGGAAAAAAACTACAATCTGCTGGACTGCTGCACTACATTAAACTACAAGATAATGTCATCGCTGTGTGTCTGAATAGAAAGGAATAAAAGCTAATCAGATAGACAAATGCCAACTACTATCTATCTGCATTAATTATTTGGACGACAAAATTTAGCATCAACTCCTTTACTGTCCGTGAAAAATGTATTATATGTATCCAATTACACTGCATATCTAATCAGTATTATTCTTACACATTAAACAAGTTCCCTTGGAAGAAATACTTTGAAGAAAAGAGATACATAACAGTCGCTGCTTTAGTGGAAAACATAATTCCTGAAAAAGACTGAACTAAGGAAAGACTTCTGCCCCAATGTCAGAACTTCCTCACTGGACCTTGTCCCTCTTTCCTTCCAGCAGGCATGATGCAACAAGCAGTCCCGCAATTAAGGGGATAGGAAATAAAATCGATAATAGCTTTCAAAAGATACTAGAGAGTGATACTATTTTTCACTGAAATGCTAGTTACTTTCTCTAAAACAATTTATTAAAAAAATGCTCAACAACAATGTTCAACTACATGGTCAACTACAATCTACCTGTTGAACGCACAGAACTGAGTCATGAGTACATACAAAAGTGGGGAACAGCAATACTATACTTTGTTAAAAAGTTTAAGAGGAACAAAATATTTCTGGCTATTTATATCTTTGGGTTTTTTTTTTTTGTTTGTTTGTTTGTTTGTTTGTTTGTTTGCTTGTATTTTCCCCTCTCTCTTAGACATAGATTGGATATATTGCTTGATTACTAATAGAATTCAGAATTCAACCATAAGTGATAATTTGTATTTTTCCATCTTTGCAGGATTCAGAACTGCTTCTGTCTATACAATTTGAACTTTCAACATTCCATCCACAAAGATTGAAAAGAAAATTAAAATGAAGATTTCAGGACCTCAAAAAGAGAAGCCAAACCAAATTATTTTACAGACTTCCTACTGACTCTGTTGGAACTCTTAAAATCAACACTTCTAATATCTGTAATTATAATAGATGCTAGCTAAAGGATGCCTATGATAGTCAATACAACAGGAAGACAGGGCAAGCCAGACATTTTATTTAGCTGAAATAGGTTAAACTTTTTTTTTATTTTATTTTACTAAAGGAGGGACCATAAAAGCCTTGACAAATTTTCACTCGTAAGTTTTACTGTTTCAGTTCTTAGACCAATTTTTTTGCAGGCTACAATTCGAACAAATTGAATTATACATTTTTTCATGCCCGGAATAACTTTCAGTTTAATAGCCTATCTATCTATCTATCCATCTATCTATATCTTCCTTAAAATCTGATTAGGTTTCTCCAGAAAATCCAAGAAACTGAAGCCTGAGCAACTTCAAGTTTTATGTAGTCTTTACATAAAGAACTCCTAACTTCAGTAAGAACTTGATAGAAAACTGAAGTCACTAATTCTGAAACTGGAGGAACATATGCTTGCCTTGATGGAAGACAAGTGAGATACAATGAAAAAAAGTTATGTTCACTAAAGATATGTTAACCTTCATTGACAGATAAGGAAGTCTAGCAACATAGCATTTGCGCACTTAGGAACAGCTACACATGCATTACAAAATATTTGTAAATGCTTAAGGTCATGGATAGATAAGGTGGATCCAGGGATGGATAGGCTGAATTAAGTTAACTAAGCTGCAGATAATTGATCTTTCCTGCTGAATGAAAAAAAAAAAAAAAAGAGAGAGAGATCCGTAAAATCATCTGTTTAGCCAGTAAGAAAAGTTTGCCCAAGGAAGAACAATACCAACATCTCACTAGGGTCAAGATGAACTGGAATAATGAAAATACTGAAGCTAGTATAATTACACATTATCTGTAGGACATTCTAATCAATACATTAGGAAGGCAGCAGTTACTGTTAGCTGACTCTCACATACATCAGGATCCCTGGTGCACAGAATGGTTTCATTCATGTAGTTTTAAAAATAGAGGGGAGTGGGGGGTGGAGGGGGAAATAAAATAAAATAAATCAACAGCTAATGGAAAAAGTGTGTGGGGAACTTTAGCTGCATGTCTTCAAAAAGTATTTGTATAGAAACAGCAAAATAATTTATTTCACTAGTATTCAGAATGTAGTGATTCCTGTTACTGTACAACTGAAAAAAAAAAAAAAGTAAACTCTCATGTCCTATTATGGGTCTCTGATTCTTAGTACATCAAAACTTTGTCATATTCTTTCTCTTATTCCTATTTCACATGAATGATGCTCTACTCTTATTTTTCCTTTCCAAAAGGAGTAGCCAATATTTTGAAACAAAGAACAGTGACTAATGCAAGAATATCAGACCCTTCAAACAAAGCTGGAAGTCTGTCAGAAATATTTCAATGAGAAACAGCATCAAAATGTATTTCCTATTTTTGACCACAGCTACACTATGCTGCCACTATAGTATATCACCTGATAGTCTGTCATGGCCAACCTTATTTTTGCAATAACTTATTGGAGAAGAACTTTTATTATCATTACCTGTAGCAAAATTACTATAACATATAATTTGATTCAATATACAATCATATCAACCCACAGAATCAGAACATGAGCAACTTTTTTTTTTATTTAATTAAAAACATTTTCTGTTGAGCTTAGTCCCTTTATATGCAAAATTAAGTTCAGTCTATTTTGAAAAGTGAGGCAAAGAGTGAATTTAAGAGTTTTGGGCATGTATTAACAAATATAATCTACTTTTTATAGCATGATGGACATCTGGATCTCCTGTCACATTTTTATCTATTGGAAAAGGAGGAAGTTCAAGCTATTTCCACTTCTTTTTTTCTATGACAGTAAATTACGCTCAGTAAGATCCTAAACAGCTTTGCTTCTAACTGCTATTTGATCAAGTTGAACATTAAACAGATGGAATATATTACTAATAAAAATGTTTACCAGCTATTCATTCAAGGATCCCTGCTGTATATTGACATGACTGCTGAAGCCAGGCCTCAAATGACCATGTGTTTATGTTCATAACTTAGAGGTAAAATTATTTTTATTTTTAAAAAATATATTATTAACAGGATTTGCAGACATTGCCAGTGTACCTAGAGAGGTTGTGGAGCTCCTTCTGTGGAGATATTCAAAACCTGCCTGGAGGTGATCCTGTGCAACGTGCTCTAGGTGACCCTGCTTGAGCAGGAGGGTGGGACTAGATGATCTCCAAAGGTCCCTTCCAACCTTAATAGTTCTGTGTTTCTGCGTGTATTGTACAAATGAATAAGGATGATTTCTTTAGACTGCCTGTCTAGAAAACAGTAATATAATTTGAAACTAATAGGGGAAGATATACTGGTGAGAAAACAGGCCTTATCTGAAGGGACATTTAGAACAAGGCCAAGGGGAGAAGGATGCTCTTCGCCATGGAAAGAGAGGATATTGCCTGCCTCTGCCTCACAATCCACAGCAAAGTTTTAAGTCTCCTTCAGGCTAAGCCCCCACGGAAAACAGTGATCACCTTAAGCCATCCCATGATGCGGGGCCTGAGTAACATCACAGGCATCCAGAGCCTCCCTGCATCACCTGTGCAGCTGAAATTTAGCATGATCACTTTAGAAAACGCTGAGATTCATGTCTGGTGCTCCTCCCCAAAATGATCAGAACCAAAGACCCTTACAGAGACCGGAACCAAGAAGAGTCCTAGGAAACTATAAACAAACATAAGAACTCTCTGTGGGAATTTGTTTCAGGCCTCCCACTTTAAAGGGGTTGCAGGAACAGGAGGCCCTTTATTTGGGGCATTGCTACAGGTGCTGCAGTGATGGTTATTGCAAAAATATTACTTGTGGTGGGTGTGTAAGAGCTGTTGCCTTGACCCACAGCAATGGGCTGTCCCACCAAAAGCTTACATGGTAGCAGCTCAAATAGAGAGAGAAGCCTCTACGTACAGCAGCTCTAACTCATTTATTACCCTTCCATGTTCGTACAGAGAGGAACTAGTAATGCACATTTACCAGGGGCCATATCCACCCACCAATGGCCTTCTCAGAGAGCAGATGGTGGGAAATTCCAAATAGAGATGTAAATATTGACAGGTCCACAATAATAATTAATAATAATACTAGCATAGTCCCTGTTCCTCCTCAGAAGTACTTACCTTATCAAATTTCAGTATACTAGCAGGAGAGGGAAAGGGAAAAGAAGTTTACTACTACACCATCTCAACAGTTTATATTTTAGTTTATATTCTACAGTACCAAATGAAAATGAGTGTACAACAATAGGCTGAGATTTTTCCACTTGAGATTTACTAGTATATGATTGAATATGCTTCATTACACAAATGGATGCTACCTTCTGAACTGCTTTAACAGAGAATCTAAGACAGAAAGCACCTCAGAAGCTAGCATGAATTAAGAAAAAGTATAAATTAAATTTTAGACTTGTAAGTGCTTTGATTATTGATTTCATCTCCTTATGACTTCTTAGCATGTCTAATTCCAAGTATTACTACAATGATAATCAACAGAAAATAAAAACCAAAGATATGTCAACACTAATCACTTTTCTGACATAACAAAAAAAAATACTTCCAAATATAATTTTAGCTGATGAAACAGAGGATCTGTTTCATTTTATTTTACATAAGAATTAGGATTTTATATCAAGGTGGTTAATTAATTGAATGTAGCGGGATTCTTGTAGACTATCTTGATCTAAAAGTCTCAGGAGATACCTAGAGAAGGTATTGAATACAGTGCAATGAATCACTCCCCTGTTTCTCTCTGTTTACTATATATAGCCAGTCGTTTTTTGAAGTCTTAGTCTTAATCCTTAGACGGTTAAGGATAGACAAATCCTACCTTAAATCACCACTTTAATCTCACCTAAAAGCTATTTTAATCCAACCTGCTAAAAACATTTACCATATGCACAAAACAATACTAAAAAGTTGAAGCATTCAGAGTCAGAATTTAACCTACCTCACTGTAAATTATAAAGTGCAGTCACATAGACTATTACGGAATCTAAGCAAAATAAATGAATTTTTAAATGTCTTTCAAAACCAAATGGGATTGTGCTACTGAATTCTAGATTGACAACTGCCAGAGAGAAGCAAGCCTACCTCAGATTCCTACCACAAATTCATTGCCACTAAAAGGCAATAAAACTTACTAGACACTATCTTCTACTATTACCACTACGTAATTTTCAGTGTTATTTAAAAAAAGCCCCCAGACATTCTCAAAAAAGCTTAAAAATTTGTTAAGTTTATAAAAAGAAACATTTTGGGATTTCTTTTCTTGTACCAAATATTGTCTCTCGCTGGCAATCCACTACGAAGTTATGAAGTCTTCCTTCAGGCTAAATTCCCATAGAAATCAAGAGTCATTGCCTTAACCCTTGACTTAGTGAAGCAGAGGGCTTGGCAACAGCCTTGGCATAAGAAGTTCCCTCCTTTTTTCTTCCTACCCTTCCATCTTTAGCGTTTTTAATCAGACTAATCCCCCTGTGCTTAGTGCAGTCCCTCAAACTACCATGACAGCACAATATGATGAGTGAGCTGCAGTGCAAAAGTAATTTCTAAAGTAGCCAAATCATGGATTTAGTCTTTTACATTCTGTGTACAAAGAGCTGTAATACTGGGGGCTGAATTTTCTCATGAGGCATACTTTTCAAGTACACGGAAAAGCAAAGACATGAGTAGGTTTTGCTGTGCTTCAGAGGTTCTTCTGTGTGAGGTGAAGGCACAATTTCCTCACCACATCCTCGTTGCTCTGACACCAAACAACTTGATAGTAATCTAAAAAACTTTTTTTTTTTTTTTTAAACTATACCTGAGACTGGTAGCTCCTCCAGAAGCAAAGAAAAAAAAAGAAAAAAAAAAAGAAGAAAAAAAAAGGAAAAAGAAGAAAAAAGAAGAAAAAAGAAGAAAAGAAAGCAGGTTTTTAAAGGTAGCTTTAAACAAAGCATACAAATTCAGTTACAATCTTGTCCTGTTGTTCACTGTGGGAGATAATAGTGAGCAGAAGTGCAAGAAAATCAAAACACTCCTCAACAAAGCCTGTCATAATGTCTTTATGTAGCAGACTCTTTGCAAAGATTTCAGTTTTGCTGAACTGTGTATTTTCTTCTCTGTCTGTGAAGCAGGAGAGACTTGTAGCCTCCAGTTGGACAGCGCTGCCATAATACACAGTCCTATACACTACATGCTGCAATACACTGCAGTGGCACAAGTCGCAATGTTCTCTAGAGCTCCACTCAATTACTAAAACGTCAGTGAAGAAAGTTACAATTGAGATCTGCCTAATGCAGTAATATAAGTCTACAAGCAATTAATCAGCAGTAATAAGACACTATAAAAAGTGTTTTAAGTGGTTTTTTTTTTTTGATAAAGGCAATCAGTATACATTTTCAAGTGTCTAATCTGCCTGTGCCTGTGTTAATCTGTGACTTTGTTTTGTGTAGCCCTTCATCTCTGTCCTCCTTTAGATATGCTATCCCACAAACCACATGCAATGTTTAACATACATCAACCAGTATAATAACTTTACTCCCCAGAGCAACGGGAAGGCTGAGTAGAGAGATGCTGATGCATACATAATCTTGTATTTGCACTGTTGAAGCATGGCAGTCCTGGGCATATGCAAGGGAAAAAAAAAAAAAAAAAAACAGAAATTACACTTGAAAGGCTTCTACATCTAAAATGTTTTCTATTTTCAATTCCCATGTGTCAACCCTCATCAGTCCTCCAACCATACTGGTTTCTCTGTACAAAATTCATCTTCTTCACAGGTAACAACTTATATATGCAATTCAAGTGATTAACCTGAAAAATCTTCCACTTTCACATGCACGTGAAGCACTGCTTCTTTCAGCAGTGCTCTGTACCTATGCAGGAGTTAACTACAGTAGAACATTACAGAAGAGAGACCTTGATCTATGGATGACTCTTTCCGGAACCCTCTTACAGATATCTTCTGGTTTATCACAGCATAGGGGGATAACATTAATTTGCCTGAATAAACAATATCTCGTTATCTCTGTAAACTTCAGTAGCATAAAATACTGTTTTACTCTGCTTGTGCTATGAATATTTTTACACATTCCTGACCTAACAGTCTAACAAATTAAATATAACCAGGGACAAATTTGACTGTCTTTATTCCTCTATTCATATGAGGATATTTTAATCCTAGATATATTTTCAAGTAAACTTTTAACATTTCACTAGATTATGTAGAGGAATTTAGGAAACAGCAACAGAGTTGCATAATGTTGTACCACACGGTGCCATCTGTTGAATGATATTGGCTCACAACAATATACAATATTATTAGATGGTTGTCTCTAACATGGAGTAGAAACCATTTGGGCCCTCATCCAAACTTTAATAGGGTCTTTAACCTTCCAGATAGCACTGACTGCTGTTAGCAAGGAACAGCCTGCTGGAGATCCTCATAATTTAGACAGAGTGTTTTCTAGTCACTTTTAGGAAGCAAAGATCCTAAAGCTATTTCTCACTGAAAGAGAGTATACTGACAATTTATGTGGAAAGCAGAATGAAGAATACACAAAGTCCCTTTCATGAAGGATGCACATAACACATGCTATCCAAGCAAACCAGCAGAAGACCTCAATTATCATAACCCAGAATTAGTCAGTGACATTATCAGCAATAATATAAAAAATATATTCAGAAAAGGATGATTTTCCCCACTTTGTCTGCTAAATCTATACAGATACTTACTGAATTACAAGATGGATCCAAAGGCTATCTAGCTACTTGAATAATGCTACATCTCTGCCTTCCGTGTCAACAGGCCACAACTAAAGACAATTTGTTCCAAACCTATTCTCTCCAAAGTGATTGGTTACCAGCTTCGCTGACAGTAGTGATAAATCTCATTCATTATGGAGTTGTCCAATATATATATTTGTATGAAATACAGACTCTGTTTACAAGATTAGATTCAGTGAAGTTTAAGCCCTGTCGCGTCAGCCTCCATGGGAACATGAGCTTCATTTATTCACACAAATACCTCCTCTATAGTCGAGAGCCAGGCCAGCCATTCATAACTTTTGTTTATTTAGCAGCCAGAGGAGAAAGAAAAGCTGTTCCTAGTCCCTCCTAAAGGACTTCTACATCCACTGGGAAGTGTTAAACACTGAGCGAGAGGAACAAGCCTGTGACCTGCAGGAAATTTGAGGGACACGGGCTCTGACTGGAACCCCTGGGGACAGAATCCCTGGAGACGGGCAGGCCCATCCTCGGATCAGGCTGCTCTGCACTGACAGCAACAAACTGCAAAGCAAAGAGGCAGTGAGAGCAAGTGACATAACTAGGAAAACATCTCCTGAGTAAAATTCCCTGTTTATAGGAAAACGAGACATCTGGGGCAACTGCTGCTGTGTTAAAAATATTTTCTATGCACTCCAGAGGTCACATCAGCATGAGACATTGGATACAAGGGCTGATTATCCCTAGCAGAGGGCTCCTCACAACCCAAGCCTCACAGGGGAAGCTCCTTGAAGCAAAGGCTGCCTTTGTGCTTTGTACAGCACTGAGCATACCGAGTTTATCTTGGAGAAATAAACCCAGCCATTTCGGACACAAAGACTTGTAGGGTTGCGCATGCTATCACAGCACTGAAGAAACATATTAGGCTGCTACAGCATTATCTGATTTGATAGTTACATTGGCAGCAAAAAAGATAAAAATATTGTCTATTTAGATCTCTAGAGCCAGAGTCTTCAAAACACCATATGATTAAGGAAGAAGCTGCAGCATTTTACAAGGACTTTGTGTTTAATAGCTTAAACCACTGTAAAATTCCTACACAGCTGGACAAAGTGGAGTGGATAAGAGCTGAAAATTTTCATTCTGTGAAGTACACTCTCTCTTGCATGTGTGTAAGTGAAATAAACACAGCTGTCTGCCTTTTTTTTGCATCTTTGACTGTGGTGCTTATGTCATTTCTAGACTGGTATACACAGTTGAGCAGCTCAGGGCCTTTCACCCACTTTATTTATTTATAATGATTTATGTTGGGTTACCTAATGCACCATAGGTCATCTGCAAAAAGAAGAAAAAATGCCTGATGTCATATTTGAGGCTCAAAAGATTTTACCTAATAGACATTTTTATATACTTCTAAAATATAAATATAAAATTTACAGGTATTCAGATAGCAGCTTATATATTGAGAACAAAAACTCTTTTTTTTTTCAGACTATGAACCAAAAAAAGCACTATACAAAAAAAAAAAAAAAAAAAAAAAAAAAAAAAGGAAGAAACAAAAATGACATTGCTTTACTCAAAAATGAGCTACCTATTCAATGCCCTAGTGGTAGTTGTTAGGTCTATGATTTTCGAAGTTGTAGCTACTTTAGAATTAGAAACCATCAAATGCTTCACATAACTGGATCTTACAGAAAGTAGCACCAAAGTATGACTGTGAAAAATGCACCTATAACACACATTGGTAATGCAAAACAGATCATGTAGTAAAAGTAGTCATAAGCTGACTGCTGACTGGTCAAGTGCTGACTGGACTTGCATCGATTAGTATTACAGCTTCTATTTTAAAAGATGAAGCTGCAGCTGGACAGGGAACAACCAAGTCTCAAAGAGTTTTTCCAAGCACTCTTCCTAAGATCCTTCTTTTTCTTTCGTGTTCTCCTTTCTTCTGGCTCTTTTTTTTTTTTTTGTTTTTTTTGTTTTTTATTTTTTAGTCCATCCCCAGTGCTTTCACTTGTTCTCCCCTCACCAGGTCTTCTCCTACTCTAGACAGTTAAAGGACAGTGCAATATCAAAACCACTGCCCATGGAGTGCTTGATTTTTTTACATTAACTCTTGAGGAGCAAACTTGCAGGGAGCCAGCGGGTTCAAACACATTCATTGCCCCTGCTCTGTGGCACGCACTCCATTAGTCAGACGAGTCCCAGCCTCCCACGTTGAACTCACAGCACACACGGCTAGGAACAGTCTCTGCAAAAAACATCAGTACTTAGATAATTTAAAAGTTCTAATTTAACTGTCTCAATGCTTAGACAGTTTTCTTAAGCCATCCCCTTCCTCCCAGTATTTTCTGCTACACTAACTCTCTCTTTCTCTCTTCATTGTACATTAGTAATTGTATTTTTAACCACATTGAAGATCTTGGTTTCAACTTATCTCTGACATTTACCCCTCTCATAAGCCAAGTCAAGTGTGTTGAACTCAGCATGGTCAGAAGTAAAACTTCACAGTGAGTCACATCTAAATTGGCCATTAAGTATCAGTGTTATCAGAAGCAATTCTCCCATTTTCCTGAGCAACGGCACTTCATTCCAGATGGGTAACATTTGTTGTAATAGAACCAATACTGAAATAGCAACGAGGCAATTTTCATAAAATGTTGATATGTTCCACACCCTTTACAGCATGAAGAACAGTGTTATTCTATGTGCAGAACTCTTCCTAAATTTGCTAAGAAGAGTGAAGAAAACACAACAAAGGAAACATCCTTCTTGGAGGCATGTCCCTGTACTGAAGTCCTACGTGAGAAACCACATATTATCCATTCACTGAAATTTGACAAAAATCAAGGTATTGCAATGTTAACCTTATTTCTTCCAAAATATTTGGTGCTAACCTCATGGTTACTTTTTTATCCCCTTAATTTTCAGATAGAGCATCAGAAAAGGTTTCAAACTTTCAGCTCACTATTTCATTGTACTTATACAATTACCTTTTTCATTGTTTCTTCCTCACCCTCAGTTGAAGACTTGAGCCTCTTGTATAAATATAGGCAGATTACATCCTAATGGGCAAATACATTTACCACATTTTCCAAATGAGCCTAGTGAGGTTTCTGAATCAGCATTCAAATCTCTGATGAAGAGTTTGCTCTGCTACTAAAAGATTCCTGGTGCTTTAATAACTTAGATTTCCACATTGCAAAAAAGAATATGTGAATGCGAGATTTCACGTGTAGTGCTGTCAGATCTATATCAGAGACTATAAGTTTATCCTATTACATTTCTAAGAGGCATGGCGAGATCAACAGAAAAAGCTCCACTTTGAAGAGTCCAAAGTAAGCCCTCACTCTTCTTCCCTACAGACTCCTACTTCACAATCAGCATTAGGATTTTTTTTTTTTTTAAACATGGTAAGCTTTTCCTCCCAGTTTCAAAAAGTTCACATTGATGAACAACCATTACTTAATCTTCATTTGATTGTCAAAGGAAATGAGACAGAGAAGGGTGCTAAGCACCTCCTAAAAGCTCACCTTGGCTGAGAATTCACTTTTTAAAAGTGTCAATGCCTATTACCTACAATAGTTGTGAAAAAAATCCCTTTCTTGAGTATGATCTATGAGCACCTGATCTATGACAAATACAAAGAGGTCTTCTAAGAGAGAAAAAGAGAGAAAAAGCAAGAGAGAGAGAGAGAGAGAGAGAAAGAAAAAACAAGTCCTCCTAAGCAGACAGATACCTATCTTTCATAGCAGAGACAAAAAGCTTCCATCCCGATTTAATGGTTCATATGAACCAAGTCTCAGTCCAATTGCCATTGTACGGGAATCTAATTTTGCAAGCCTTTTTCCCCATCATGAGAATACAAATCATTTTAATTTTCTTCAATGGACAGACTTAAATAATTATTTCTCAGCTTGCAGAACTGAAATTAATTTCATAAAGATAGATTTCAGTGGAAGTTTTATGCTATCTGTATTGTGGTACTTCGCTCTATGAGGTAGTGTAACAAAATAATTTTCTAGCCTGCGAAGAAATACAGTGGGAAATAAGAGCTCTGCCAGAAAGCTCTCCTTACTAATATGTAACAGCAATTACATTAGGAAGATCAGTACAAGTACAAGCAGGGTCAAAGCTTCACCTCCAAGTTATATTCCATAATGGAAGAACAATCATTATACTTCTCTGGAACAAAGATTTCTAAAATTCTTCTTTCACATTCCTTTCCAAAATTATCCATTTCATGACAAAGGTAAGTATTTTTCTATACTATGACTTTGCTAGAAATGTCTTCATAAATAGTCATATTTAATGTACTGTACAGATGAAATACAGTATCAGCAATATCTTCAAGGTTGCATGATATGTTCTGTAGCCATTATGAATTTCCTGCATATAATCATAAGAAATTACATACAGGATTTTATGAGAACAGCTAAAAATACTAACAAACAGCCTCCTTCCTTTGGTAGTTAATATTTATTCATGTAACACCTCAGTAAGGGCCTGGTGAATAATGCACAACTTTAAATGCTTTCTTTCCATTGGTATACTTAAAGGTAAATGAAAGAAAACAACTCCTAAGAGCAGTAATATTGCTTTTAAATTATCAGCAACTCTTTCAGGCCTGTGTTAGAAGATGCCACTCAGAAGCTTCACAGCTTCACAAACGAAGGAGATAGGGTTATTACTGTTATGAAGGCTAACATGTACATAAATATAAACATCATCAACATCATCTGTTGGAGACAACAGGCCAGAAACAGTCTGAATATGAAACACTGTAAACAGGAGAGAAGAGCATCAGCTCAACAAGCCCTCAACCAAACCAAACTCTCCCCACCCACCAATAGATACAACGCTATCAGTTAAAGGCCTGATCCTGGTCCTGTTCCAGGCAGAAACTCACACTGTGTTAGTGTGTTCCTCTAACTTTAGGAAGACTGGAGCACACACCATGGAGTCATATTTTATTCTCCAGTTCAATTGCTTTTTAATTTCAACATCGACAGCCTTTGATACTTAAGAGTAAGGACATGAAGGTTCCAAAATCATGCAATTGGCTTTCAATAACTGCAAGATGGAAAATAACACTGTGTCTTTTGAATAGCCTTTTTTAAAAAAGCTTCCAAAAATCAACTTTAAGCTCTTCTCTAAAATCAGCAAGGGACGAAATGTAGTTTTAAATGTAAGTTTCTTCGTTTCTTTTTTCTCTTTTTTTTTTTATACAACAATGTGGTTTTAGAAACAAAAGGATTTCAAGTAACACCAAATAATTAAAATATCTGGAAACAGTATGTCATATCAGTAAAGAATAAAGCCTTCAATAAAGTTAAGAGGAATCATCATCTCCAAAATTTTAAGAATAAGCAACAACAAAAACACAGGGTCCTCCTATCCTCAAGGAAAAAAAAAAAAAAAAAAAAAAACCAACCCACAAGCAATTTCACATATCTTTTTTTTTTTTTAAAAAAAAAAAAAAAGCAAATGCTTCCGTCGCTTTTTGTCCTGTTATGCTGATCTCTTCATCTATTTCCAACATTCAAAACATTCCTGAATGTTGTTCAATTTACTGAATGCAGAGCACAGATTTCTTTCAATTTCTGCTGCAGAAATTTGCACTCACCCATTTTCTGGCCAACACCTGATTTGTTCAATAGTTTTCAAAACATTTCTTATCCCTGTCAGCGCTAACATGAGTTCTAGTTCCTGCTTTACCACCTTGTCTCATAGCTCTTCATCACTTCTTCCATGTCCAGATCACCATAGGGAGATATTTTTTCACTCTCTTCTTGCTGAGGGCTATATCAGGAGGAAGTTTAGAGGGCTCTAACACCAGTGGTTCCCATCAGACTATTCCCAAGCTTGCAAGTAGGAGAAGAAGAAAGTAAAAATGATGCTATTTTGATGGGAGAAGAGGGCAACGGATCAGAAGTGATTTGCCTCGGAAGCCATTTTGACAGAAAAGCAGAAGCAAGACAGGATGAGGAGCATTCTCTGCCCCTCTTAGCAGCACTGACTGGGAGCTCAGTTTGGGCAGATAGGTCCATGGGAAATGCAAACATGGAAAATATTTTTGAGGTGCAGTTTTGATGCAGTCATTGTCAAATTGACCAGCATATAAGCAAAATCTTAATGTATGCACATATACCACAAAATATTTTAAAACACAGTTAATGGTTGATCTGAATTAACTACTTGCTAGACGAGAGAGGTAAAGGTTACCAAGAGAAAGCATGAAGGGAACTTTTACTGAGACAGCAACACATGACTGGTAAATTGTGCAGAAAACGGGCCAAGGTCAAGAAGAATGGCCCTTCATTTGTGAAGCTCAAAAGCTTTCATTCCCTTGAATGTGAATTTTAATGGACTTAATACTACAATATTAAAGTAATGGGATAGTCCCTCTGCACCATTTTACCAATCCTTAATTTGACTATTTGCATAGTACTTACTTTGTAGTAGTACTTTTCATTACCAATTTTCACTAGAAAAAGCAGTTACAAGCATTACAACAATAGCAGCATTGGTTTAAGAACACACTTTAGAGTAATTCAGGACATTTAGAACTTGGTCTAATACCTCTTAAACAAACAATAAGAAAGTGGTGCCTAAACAAGGCACAAAGAGTTGAGCCTCTGATGAATATGACCATGGATATTCTCACACTTCTTCCTCTTATTTGGACTTAGAGTTTAAATGTAACTTCTATTTTACAGTGCCTATGTGAAAATTACAGGGATAATACCTTGTAATTTCAGTACTCTTTTTAAGTAGTAATCTAATGGCATAACAATTTAAATTTTTGTCCAGAAAAAGACTAGGAATTGTTGTTTGTTTATTCTTTTCAAGACACTGCCTGTGAACACAAAGGAGACAATAATTACATTTTACAGACTGTATTCTGATTTTTACATTAGAAAACTATGTAAGAGTAAGTTTTGTTTCCAGTACTTGAAACAGACTCATATTTCAGTCAAAATGATAGCTTTGTTCCAATAATTCAATAGGCAAAATAAATCTATTGATTTTTCCCCAAGGTAAATGCTAAATTACTAGCTATGCAATTTAGAATTGCATAATTTTCTTTGTAATAAGATCAATATCATTTAAGACATTAAACAGATTAAGTGCTCTCAACATAATTACAGTTAATTACTAGCAAGTTAGCATATTTTGCTCATGACTATGATACAAATTGGTGAAAGTTATTTGGATGGTTAATTCTTTAACTTGCTTGCTAGCAAAAATAGCAACAACAAAAACACAATAAATTACCTCTTCTCAATGAATTTTTATTCAGCAGTTAGGAACTTATCAATGACCTCAGTGTTCTAGTAAAATTCAGGCTGGAATGTTTCATGCCTACTGCTCATATAAGATTAATGAATCTCAGCAGAGGATCAGTCCTCCTTGCATGCTATCTCAGTTCTTAAAAAAGGATGAAATTTTCTCTGTAATTTTTAAAACTGGATTTCATGGTTAAAGAGGTAAATAACAAAAAGAAACATTCTAGGCAAAATATAGCAACATTTTTGTGCCCAAACAGGTTTAAAAGTTTTGTTTGAATATGTACTATCCTGGAATATTTCCTACTGTTCAAAACAATTGCTGTACCATCAAGCAAACAAATAAAGGTCTAGTACTAAACACTCTGGATGTATTCAAGAATGACTGGGGCGGGGGGAGGGGAACATATGTACCCTTATAAAGTAACTGGGGACATATATAAAGAATTCAGCTGACCTGACTTTAGGCATCTCCAGAATTGATCCCCACATATCAAGCAGTCATCCTCAGCTCCTTTTCATCAACAAAAACAGAAGTAATGCAGGTGATCCATTTTGTACATAAAAATGAGAATAAGTTCATTTTCAAGAAGGACTTACTTTTTCTAATAGCTTTAAAGGGAACCTAAGATTCAGAAACTAAGATCTACACTTGGTCACATGAATCCTCCCTTTCAACCCTTAAAGGAGCACATCACACATGGAGAACTAATAACTAATTTTGTGTTCAGGAAAGCAGCATAATTGTATCTCTCAGCAAAATTACAGCAGACATTAGCAATTTATCTGTACTTCGTCCCAGTATCTGTGCTGCTTGCACTGATGTTTCAGAATTCATGTGAAAAAGCTGTGTGTAAGGGTGTAATGTTTAGAAACTCAGTGGAAGTACTTAATAAGTCATTTAAGGGAAGCTGTTGCTCTTATACAACAGGGTATAAATAAAAGGCCTACTACTTTTCATGTGACTCAGTCTTTTTCATTGGATTTTAAGAATATTATCAAAATGTTCTTTTATGGAGGTTATAAAAAAAATTGCTTTCAGTATAATTCTCTTTAAGTGCATTTACTCCACTGCATGGAGCTGTAATGAATATCTATACTTTCTGCATGCTCATTAGAAATGCATTCCTATTTTAGACAACTTAAGCATTATCAAAGTAAATGGTCAAAAGTCAATTATGTAACCACATGTGGAAGCACTGAATTTTCATGAAAGCAATGATAAATAATAGGCGCTCCCCTTTTCAGAAACAGACCATTTACTTATAAAACATATTTTAGGAGCCCAAATTATAATCTACTTCCTAAATAAGAAAATCAGAAGGGAAACAAACTGGTTTTGATGACAGTATTGGTAAACTCTATTTTCCACTAACAGACTCTTCCTTTGCCTATATCTATCTATTTATCTATCTTAGAAGTGACCTTTGGAGATCATCTAGTCCTACACCCATCCACAAGCAGTTACCTAGAGCACGTTACGCAGGAAACACACTGTCCAGGCAGATTCTGAAGATCTCCAGAGAAGGAGACTCCACAGCTTCTCTGGACAACCTGTTCCAGTGCTCTGCTACCCTCACAGGCAAGAAGTTTTTCCTCATATTAAGACAGAACTTCCTGTGCTTCAGTTTGTGGCCATTGCCTCTTGTTCTGTCCCTGGCTACCACTGAAAATAGTCTGGACCCATCCTCTTATCCCTTCAAATATTTGTAAGGGAGTAAGATTCTCCTCTGGTAAGAATCTGGTAAGACTGGTAAAATTCTCCTCTCAGCCTTCCGTTTTCTAGGCTGAACAGTCTCAACTCTGTCAATCCCTTGAAGAAACATACGTATATCTATACATATATGAGGCCCCAGTCCCCTAATCATCTTTATAGTCCTATGGTAGATTCTGTGTATTTGCTGAGGATAGCTTACTAGTCAATCTAAGCACCTGGATATGATCACAGATGAAAATGTAAGGCCTAAGGAATTTTTCCACAAGAAAATAACCAGAACAGGAGCCACCTGAGGAATCAGTGTATTACATTAGACAACATAATGCAGTCAAACGCAATGAAGTTCTGCAATGCCACAACAGCTAACAGCTGTGTTTGAAGGAAAGATGGCCATAAAATGACAGATACAAAAATTATTTTTTTTTAATCACTATAGGTGGGAACAGGCTATGTTTGTGTGTACATATAGATAGATAGATAGATAGATAGATAGATAGATAGATAGATAGATATACTTTACTCTTACTGCAAATGAAGTGTTTTTTTCCAGCACAATGATCTCTTATTTTTCAGAAGATTCTGAATTTTAAAAATGAAATCTTTTTCTAAATAGCTTTTAATATTTCAACTAATAGTAAAAAAAAAAAAAAAAAAGAAAAAGAAAAAGAAAAAGAAAAATAAAAAGAAAAAGAAAAAGAAAAAGAAAAAGAAAAAGAAAAAGAAAAA
>JAYECN010334630.1:0-23917 GCA_035222435.1 Microcambeva ribeirae | reverse complement strand
CCCGCCGGGGCGGGGCGGGGAGGGGCGCCGCGCTCCGCTCCGCCCCGCCCCGCCCGCCGCCGCTGTAACCAGCCCGCCCGTCCACTGGGGCCACGCCGCGTTCGCCCACTTGTTGCGCCGCTGCTGCTCCGGGGGAGCCGTTTGCAGCAGAGCCGTAAATGAGGTCGAGCTGCCACCGCCGGAGCGTCGGTCCACGGAGGAGCGGCGTGGGGGCCGGGCCGGACGGGCGGAGGAGCGACGGCTCCAGGAGCTCCGAACGCTCCACGGGTGTGAGCAGGGACTGGATCTTGCAGAGCACCCGAGTGCACCCGACGCGTTCAGAATGAAGCCTGTGAAAAGCATCAGGCAGGGAGAAGTGAAGGAAAAGGAGCCCAAGATGTTCCTCGTTGTGCCATGAGCGAGGGAGCAGAGGTTTTCTCCTGGCTTCACACACTGGGGTGGTTAGTGTTTGAGCTGGGTGCTGTGCTCTGCCTGTGAGCTATGACATGAAAGTGCTGCTGGCCACATGTGGTTCCTTGGGCATGTGCCGAAGGATGGCAGAACTAAAGCCACCTTAACCACTGCAGGACAGAAGTGACACAAGTGAATTACCTGGCCATGACTTATTTTAGGTAGGGAAGAGAAAGAAAGAAGGTTTCTGAGAACTCTATGATCCCATAATAACCGTGGTATAAACAGTATGTAAAGTCTTTGGGGAAACAGGGTCTGGGAGAGCAGAGGGCCCCAACAGCCCCTGCTGACCTGCAGGTCAGTGCCCTTTACCTTCTCATAGGCTGATATGTTGGGAAAGCCAAAAATGTCCATAGTAGGTTTTTTTGTTGTTGTTGTTTGTTTGTTTTTGTGTTGGAGGTTATGCAGCGTGCTGATTACATAAAAAGGCAGTTACATCCTGCAGTTGTGTATGGCCCTTTTTTAAACTGCATCAAGTAGCCAGAGAGATCTGTGATTGTAAATATGGCCCTAAGCTAGTGTTACTCTGTAAGGCAGTCATGCCCTAATGGGATTTCCATTTTGAGAATTGAAAATTGATAGTCTGACATTAGAGCCTCTTCAATAAGTAGATAGGCTTTCAAGTCTAGGTATTTTTTCCTAACACTGATGCCTATCTATTTTTACAAATTTTAGAAAACATGAACAAGGCTGATTTTAGAGTTAATGGCCTTTTTGAGGTCATAGTGAATCACTGCTCTTCTGCAACATGGCGCTTGAAGCCATAGTGATAATATGGTGCAGGTTTTTATTGTTGTGGGAGAAAACAGCGCTCTGAAGTTTAATTCTGTGCTAATATATCTGTTCTGGGAGTGAAATGCACAGGCATAGTCCTAAACACTGAGAAAATGTGTGCGCGTTGATAGATGCCTTTGATGTGATTAAGACATTCCTAGTAAATGATCACCAGATGGCACATCAAAGGCAGTTGCTCAGATGTTCCAGAGCTTCAGCTAGTCTTTATAGTGTGTGAGCCGCCATCCATGCTACAACTTTTGCATTAGTTATTTGTCCTGTGTTACCTTGTCAACATGTGGTGATCTTCCCTGCATTTGCCATCATGTAATAACAAAAAGTGTTGGAGGACAGGAGAGAATAGTGTTGAACCATCTGGGCCTCAGACTTAGGGATTTTTGGGGATTACTGGCTATTTCCTTGCAGAAAACAAACAAACAAACAAAAAAAACCCCACTGATTTTAGCAGGACAGACGTGTAGCTGTGACCCTGCTTTGGATCCCATTTTCTCTGTTGTTGTCCTCTGTTGTTCCATATCTGTTCCTATTGTGTCCACTGCCTTCCTGTGTTTCTCCCCCAGGTCAGAGGAGGGTATTCAGTGGATGCACGAATACTGGAGAAGCAAGCGGGGTAAACTTGGCCTGAAGGGGTGCTACGGGAGGCCACATCCACACTGAGAAGAGCTGGCTATAACATGAACCCGTATGGTCTTGGGGAGCAAAAATGTTGATGGCTTTCAGGGAGCCACTTATTCTGCTCCTTACGGCCTTGGTGAGGCAGATCCAAAGTCCAGCAACTATCTAGCCCCAGTTAACTTCTTCCTTCCTCCAGATTTTCTCATGGTTACTTGCACTCTTACTATTTGTTTTGATTGACTGGGATCTTACTCATCAACTCTTGCTTTACCTATTCCTGATTTTCCCATTTGGATGTGAAGTTCAGTTGTTCTCTCAATATTTGGTCTCCTGACCAATACGAACAGTCTCCCTTTGATATATCTGTAAGTGTATATTTTTCCGTACATTATCCTTTACAAGTCTGAGCTTTATTCCCTCGATTCAAATCTAAGTAGGTAGGATCTAGCACTAACACAAAGCACCAACACAAAGCCCAAATTTACACAGCATGACTCATCTCTGAAACATTGCCAAGTTCTGGGAGGCGTTCTATAGTTTATTTGCATGCATCTCTTTCTTTCAAGATCTCTTTAAGCCCTCGCGGTAAGATTTCCAGAAGGATAAAAGTTATTTAAATGAAAGCAGCTTGTAAAAACCTGCCGGGTATTGTATAGAAGTTGGGAATATTCAGCATATTTGGCTTTTTTGAGGTAGTGATTTGTACCTGCCGTACTTGGTCCCATAGTTGCTGGCTTCTGCTGAATGCTAGTTAGCTGATGTCTTCTTATTTTTGAAGCAGCCTACGAGCTTAGAAATCATATTTGAAAAATAATGTAAATTGCATTTGGCTGATAGTTAAACTTTACCAGAGGTGGTTAAAATAGAGTTCACCTTTCAAAAATCATGCTACTTGTTTATCTTCTGGTTCTTTTCTCACCTTAGACAAGGAAAATAGGTAGCTTGCTTACATTTCTATTTACAGCCACTTTCCCCTTGAGGCTGAAATGTTGTTTTTTGGGGGGAGGGAGGCAGAAGGGGAAAGGAGAGGCTTTCTTCTTGTTGTGTAATCTGCTTTTAATATTTATCATGTCCTTTCCCTTTATTGAAAGGAAGCAACAAGTGAAAAGAATCTAAAGAAAAACTTTAAAAACTTGTAGCAATTGCTGTAATAACTTTTATTGTAGTGCCTTCGATTGCATATTAGCTTTGCATGCAGATATGTTCAGGATATAGCAAACGTATAGCAGAGCTTGTTTTGCTGTCACAGGCACTCGCATCACTCACCTGCAAGAGAGAGACTTTCTGTCATTTTTCCATCATAAGAGCTGAGTAGCCCCTGCATCTGCCGGGAAAGTGAATGAAATGAAAAAGAATATGAACATAGGTCTTGTTTCTGTGTTGCTCTTCAATGTTGCTTCATTGGTGGCATACTCTTGCTTAGACTAGGCTTATGCCTGATCCTTTAAAGTCAGCTTACCCCTACCTTCTTTTTAAATTAAAAAAGGAATAAAAAGTGAAATCTCTGTTTCCAAATGAGTTTTGTTATCATGACAACAAAAGAGGATGCTACAAGAGTGCCCCGAGTCCTGTGGCAGTTTATCAGGCCAAGTTTGCAGTCAGCTTTCAACTTTTCTGCAGAGGCTGTAAAGTCATTTATCTCTTGGCTGGAGATGACACCAGAAAGTTGATTAACTTTCCTCTTCTCTGTCCTTATAGTTTCAGGCCTCTCTGTGTGCCACATGCAACATGCCATTCTCCAGTGGGCTGGCAGACACCGTGTGGCCCATACGTGATGAGAGTTGTCAGGTCTCAGTGTCTCAACCAGTGATGCAGTGAGATGGCTGCAGCTATGTTTTCCAAGACAGAAAAAGAGCAAGATGGGGAAGAGCATCAGCAGTGCCCATTGCCTGCATTTCAGCCAGCTTGATTTGTCCTCAAAAAAAAAAAGGTACTTCATTTCATTAGGAGGATAAGCCTTTCTGTATAGAAGGTCCAGTTATATCTTGTTTATCCTTGGTTTCCAGATGGCTTGCTGTTTCCCATGCTTATTTTAAAGGGAAAGAGTTCAATGGGCTGAAAAGCTACAGGTAGCAAATTTCAGATAAGCAGTGCAAGACAGCCTGAAACCCTATTCCTGATGGTAGTGGTGATACTTTAATTTTTTCAAGTTCCCTTTTTGTGGCACTGTTGCAGTTTGAAGGGGTACAAATTTAGTAAGAGATGAATCCCTCAACCAATCCTAAGAGATTAGAGGGAGTGGGGATGGTTGGACTCGTCACTTAATAGGGATGCCACATACTCTGGTGACTATAGGCCTGACTCTGGGAGTGCCGGATTTACGAACAGTCTGTTGAGTATAGGTCTGATTGCCTTCAAAACAAGTAGTTGAGTTCATGAATAGCGTGATTTATTCAAATGCAACATTTACAAAGCAGATTTCAGATGTCCGTACAGGAAATTCTCTACTGCAGCATGGGGTTCTTTGCTAGCTCTCATGTACAAATGTGCAGTTCTCCCAAAAAGATGGGAGAGGGCTGTCAACCTCAAGGAGTCTCCTCAGGCAGTGTCCCGACCCGAGGGGAGGAAAAGGGGTCAGCCCGTCGACCAATCCACAAGTTATGATGGAGTCTTCCCTCTAACTTCTTCCCTCCTTAGTTCACCTTTTATATATATATTTTTTTACATTTAGATGGAGCTCGAGTGACTCTAGTCATGCTTACTTTTGTTACTGATTGGTTAAAAAGTCTCCCAAGTCAATCGAAAAATCTAGAGAGCGTGCTGAGCGAGGAGTGTTGCACCTTGGAGGCAGGTAGCTTTAGGGATGGAGGTGTGTGTTGGTATATCTGCCACCATTGTCGGCCTAGCACCAGACATCTTATCATACTGTGTAGCTTATCAGCTGCATGGCACAATCAGGCCACCACCTCCACAGGGAGTCCAACAGAATCTGGCCGCAGTGTCTTCACTCCGCTCCACCCTCTATTCACTCATCAGCGGCACAGCACCATCAGATTACCACCTCTGCAGGGAATCCAACAGAGTTTGGCTGTGGTGTCTCCACTCTGCTCCATTCTTCATGTGCTCTTATTAGCATGTGCTAGCAGGGCAGATTGTGTTGCTGAGGGAATTGTGGAGGAGTAGATTCTGTACATACCAGCCATCTTGGAAGTGGTAACTGTGTCTCACCTCAAGCAAGCCTCTGTAATGCCATAACTTCTGTTAGGTCTTAGTTTTTCTCTAATTTTCCCTTTCTCAAGCAATTTTCCCACAGGCACATCAATGGTGAGAGTAAGGGACAAACGTAGTGTTGTTCCCAAGCTGGAACAAGATGTCTCATATGACTGCAAGAAGCTAGCCTCGAGCAAGCTCTATACTGCAATTCGGTTACAGTTCAGGTATCAAGTGTGGGATTAGCTACCTGAGGCATGCAGCAAAAGAAGATAGAAGGTAGAGGCAGACAGTAATTACTCTTCCTAGAGCTCTTCCAAATGAGAGGCAACCAGCTCTACAGAAATGGAGTCATTTGCTTTTGGAAAAAGTTGTCCCACTCAGAAAAGAGAATAGAAGACAACTAAACAAAAAGAAGTGTCAGGATATCTTTAAAGACAGATTTCCCCTAATAGCAGAACCCTTTCATCATTGGGATTTATTAAAATATAAACATTTTCTCCAAAGGAAAGCAAAGTACAAAGCACTCCATCAGAGTGTAATCTTGAGTGATTTCATTCTGGTAGCGTGCTTTCTCTGACTGAAGCTGCATGGTAATGAACAGCTCTTTCAGAAGTTCGTACCAAATGCCTTCTGTGTTTGAGGAATTACATGTGAAATAAATCATTCTGATTTCCCAGATGAAAAAAGTACCTACAAAGGCCATAGAGAGGACTGAAATTGCCATCTATAACTACTTAGTTTGTTCTGGTGACTAATTGCTATGTGCTGGGGTTTTAAAAGTTTTTAATTTACATGTGCAGGGTTAAAAAGCTGGAGTGGAGAATTCAGACATCTGCTATATCCAGAGATGCAGGAGATCAACCTGAAGACATGCAGGAAGCAGGTGGGCCAGCACTCTCCATTAGCCTGTCCTTCTGCATCCTTGACACCTGTTCTGGGAACAGAGAGGACCTTCTTTTGCAGCTCTGTCATCAGGGAGGTGAGAGACGGTTGCCTTTAAAGCAATAGTGTTCCATTTCCCTGGATTTTGCACATGGCTGGCTTTGGATATACTTGCCAGTCTCAGAGAAGAAGCATGGAAAGTTGGCATGTTTGGAGGTGGGCCATTTTTCAGCTCTTTTTAAGGATCCCTTGTGCCATGGAAAGTGTGTCATGCCAGTAGTGAGTAGGGACTTTTGCTGGGGAGGGGGCGTGCGATATTGTGCTGGTGTGCCTATACTGGAGATGTGCTGTGGGGCTGCTTGTGCAGTTCATGTGGGAGGGACTGTGGGGAGGAGAAGTTGCGTGTGTACAGAAGGGAGAAGGTTTGGCAGAGCTGTTCCACAGCTCTTTCAGGGACTAAAGATCCATCTCAGGCCACATGATGGCAGCTCTCATCAGAGTTGTCGGGAATCTGTCTTTGAAGTGTAACCCAAATCTAGCGTATGTGAAAACAAACGAAGACAAGCCAGCAGCCCAAACAGAGTCAAACAGACAAAATCTCTACCAGCTCCCTCTAGGACAGACATCAACTAACACATGCAAAGCAGAAGAAAATTCAGACCTGAGTCTTTGACACCATCTGAACGTATATTGATTTTATTGGCTGCTACCTCTATTCCCTCATGCTCTCTCATCTTCCTCTTATGTTCGTATCTGCAATTTAATTTTTAGTTTGCATTGCGTGTTAAGATCTAGAGGGTCAACTATTGCTATACTGGAAGAGCAATGGTAGGATGAAGGGTTTTGTGCCTGCGCAATACAGTGACTGAGTGGAATTAATGGAGCTTTCAAAGTAACCAGAGAGGGACTTATTTAAACCAACAGGCTTCCTATATAATGAAGAGAAGGAAGGCACAATCTACAATAAAAGGGAGGACTTAAAAGAAAATTATAGAGCACTTGTTAGTTCCAGACGCTAGCCAGAGATGAAAGAACCTGGTTCTCTCTGGTACTTTAGCTTCATTGGCACTGCCCGGTATTCCTGTCATAGTCAAGTACCAGCAGAAAATGGCTGCACAGCCCATTCAAGTTCTTTGGCTCTTTCACAATAGGCTGAATATATTAATAACAGGAATTTGCAGACACGTAGGGTGGAATTCTCCCAGACCCCTGGGGCCAACACGAAGGCTATGCATCATTTCTCTCTCGAGGTGGTGGTGCAAAGAGTATTGCAGGATTGCAAGGCAGGAGTGTGAGCGTAAGGGCTTGCTCCAGAATCGGGCCTTTATTTATCTCTGACTTTCTGCGCCAAATGTCAAAATAAAGTCTGGTGTAGTACATAATTAGGCATGAGATCATTGTCTTTAAAAGGACGTTTTTTGTTACAATGAATGCTAACGCTTTGCAATTGCTAAAGCTGCAGTGCTCAGAGCAAGGTGATATATCATCATCTTTAATCTGTGAGCAGGTCTGTCGCTAACAAGAGCTAGTGGTTTTATATACAGAGCAGATTCTTTTCGAAGGAAGGCTTGAAATCAGTGACATATTCCCATTCAAGAGGATTAAAAAGTGCAGTGAACTGCTGATGTCTAAAAATACATGCAGGTAGCAAACGAGTCAATGTGATGCTCTAGCCAGTTCCAAAAGACACATATCTTTGGATGAACCAAAAAAAATGAAAGGTGCAGCCCTGGGAAATACTGTGCTCCCCTGAAATGAAACCATAGAACATTTATTATTTGAACAAACACAGATGATACATAACAAAAATCTGAAAACAGTTACTTTCATAACAACTTCTATCTTCCTGGCAGCAGGTCTTGACGGCTGTGTGAGTAGGTATTTCTAGCTGAATATGAGAAAGAAAACTGGAAGAGAGTAAATAGTGCAAAAGAAAACAGTGTGTTGTGGTGGTGCATTCTGTCTTTCCCACAAATGCCTTGCATCCAGACAACTGTTAATTTAATACAATTTGTAGCCAGAGAGGAGCAGAATGAAACCCAAAACTGGGATCAAACTGGTCCCATCCAAATGTAGCTTGCTGCCATCTGCAGATGCTCTGCTTGGTAGGCTAAAGACACATGAACAGAATTGAAATAGTCCTCCCAGTTTCTCTCCAAAACATACATTAAAGTTTACGTTAACCTCAACACTTGACAGCACATATTTTCAGATTCCCTTTCACTTTTGAAAAAATTTATCTTAAACTCAGGGTATTTGATTAGATCACTAAATTTCATTTAGAAGTGGCCAGAGGTGAAAATATTAGCAGCAATAGAAAGATTCATCCTTTTTAATGCAGGCACAAAAATCTGAACCCTCAGAAACTTAGAAGGCAGTTTGCTGTGGGTAACTTTGGGTAACTTTGTAGCCGACTATTAAAAGGATTGCCAAATAAAACACAGTTAGCTGCACATAAACCAATATGGGGCCAATTATGTATGAAAGTTATTACCCCTAAAGTGGTGAAAGATGCATTTGTTCTCCATGGATTCAGTTATGCCACTTGGTGAGATAATTTAGAAGGAATGACTAAAAATGAGTGTGACTGGAGTGGTGATGATAAAAACCTGTCCAGTTTGGTAATATGTGCACTGACTGCACGAAAGCTGCCTGCAAAGTGCCCGGTGCTTCAGTGACTATTGCTGCTAATCTCCCATTTAAATCAAATCTGGATGAGCATTTAAATCAATTCAGCACAAGCATTTACTTGCCTGTGGAGCAAGTAGGTGTAACACCAGACTATGTGTGTAAAAGAGCGTGCCCCTTGCTAAAAGCATGAAGAGAGGCACAGCATCTGGGACAGACACAGTGGGCAGCTGAGAATACATAGCCAGTCTATTCCTTTAGAGAAGTCCTCCTGCATTAGTGTTTTAAAGTTGGAAATTGATCCAGGTCTGGAAGAGACTGCATGAGACAAGAGGGGTATTGCCAGTAGCGTGAGTTTCCTGAGGTATCAACAAGGAAACAAAAATGTTCTTTGTCTCAAGATAGTGGCTTTCTTTTGCTTGTGTTTTCCCCAGCAAAATCCAGCGCATGTACGTGTAACCAGGATGATTCGGTGTTGCAGAGTGTTGAGGGGTAGGGTCAGGGAAGATATACCAGATTAGGGAAAGAATAAGTGAAAACATATCAATTTCTTGATTAAAATTGCCAGTTGTCAGCCTTAGAGCACAGGCACTGTTAGCCCAAACACATCTGGGCATTATCTAAAAAGGTGTCCTAGCTCAAGTGTGGAGACCTTTGGTCTGCGTTTGGACTAGCTGCTCAAAGAACCTACTGCGAAAATGTATTTGCTGTTTGTTAGGGGTTTTTTTGAACAACACAGTTCCATTCGGATGCCTCTGTACAAACGCACAGATTGAGTCAAGTGTTAGAAATAGCTTCCTGGAACTCAAATTGCTTTTTAAAATAAGCAAGTAAATATATGCATGGGTATAAGTAATACAAGCATGCAGGTATGACTAGTTATTTTTATTCTTCCATATGAAATTATCTCTAAAAGTATAAGGTGCTATTAATTATAGCATTATTTATTACTTAAAATGCTAACAGTGACATAAAGCATTAGTTCATTTAACAGGCCTTGAGATGGTTAGAAGGATGATAGAAATCTCAGACAAACTGACCTCAGGTAAAATGCAGTTGTTTGTATTTGCTATTCACCCCCTGCTTTTTCAAAACAGTGAATAAAAATACTATCAGTAATGAGGAATGTTACCATCTCACACTGAGGAAAACATATATAGGGCGCAATTTTATGCCCTTCCCGTGGTTTGACTCAAAGGTAACATAAATAACAGAAGAAATAGCTTGCCTCCTCCTTCAGTGAACTTGAAGGAAGGATTCTGCCCACCGTGGGTTGCTAGAAATTCACAGGGCCCAGGTTCCTTTGCAGGAACTCTCTGCCATTACATCTTCTTTCTCTGGAAAAAGATACTCCGCTCTCTTACATCTAAACAGACAATTTTGATCTAGCGTTTGAGTGATCCAGCAAAACGCCATCACCTTCATAAAAGGCTCAGCCTCTTGATATGGGCCTTATTCCCCAGAGCAGCCTTACCCTGACTCAGGGCCCAGAATCTGCCCTGCAGCAGCAGCTGCTTTCTGCTTCAGTTTGTCTTTTCTGAGGTTTTATGGAGGCAAATTATTTCACACTTGTATTACACTCTAAGGGGGAGAGGGAAACACCCTCTCCAGACTGTCACACAGAAAATAAAACTCAACAGAACAAACACACCTGGCATACGTTGCCCACCCCTCCATATGGCTGCCTCGCTCCTCAATATCAGCCATCACGGATGCTGCTTGCCGCTAGTCGTGCATGCTGGGAGAAAACAGCCACAGAGTCCTGGTTTGGGAGGAAATTCAGCAAGATCACAGGGACGAGGGACATACTGAATGGACAATTAGCTGTCAGCACAAAATATTTAACTCCCCCTCCTTCCCGATGATGGATCTATTACTTTAAAGCAATCTCAATCACTGAGCAGATGAATGGCTCAAGAGTTTCTTCATATCTGTATCTAGGAGGAAACAGGACATAACTTTAAGTGATGTATTCCTTAAACAAGAACTGGAGGCTTAAAACTTGCAACAGAAGTTCCCAGCCACAAATGGTTATGATGTTGCTCTTAAAATTATATTGGTAGTCATTGGTTGGAACTGTGTTATTATCACGCTTTTAATGCTTTTTTGCCTTAGTCCTTCTTGTTTGGGTCTTTTTCTTTCTTAGCCTAATCAGTATGACAAATGCCCATTTGTGCAGCTAGTATTCAACTTATAACTTAGGAAACTGCAGAAAAAAAATCAGCTCTGTGACAAGGCGGCAACATTTACAAAGCTACAGGCATTTATAGTCCTCGGTATAATTGAGATAACTAGTGAGACAAACTAGTTGCTTACTGATTAGGAACAAATCTTTGGGCAAAGTAAGAGTTTGCAGTAAACTGGATATTCCCACCTGTGCTGCCTTGCTCGTGCAGGATCGACACAATCTCAAGTGTGGGAAATACAAAGAAACGGTGTTTGATTCACTAGGCCCACCAGGCATGAGCTGCTGTGCCTCAGCTATTTGAGATGGCAGCTGGCAGCTCCAAAAGCACCTCCTGAGGGAAGAGTCACTATTTACTTCCTCAGTAATACTTTAATGCATATGCCTCCTGTGGTGACTTTACATTTTGGTGCACAAATATACAGCACATGGGAGAGAGGATTTGAATGCCTGTGGCTGCCCAGAGGGGAGTATATGTTGCTCAGCTTCAAAGCCACATAGCTTTGCCATTTTTCACTGCATAGGTACCTACACCCTGCAGCTTGCAAAATATCAGACCAGACTACAAAATTACTTCAGGCAAAGACCATTTGCTAAGTATTATTCTCAGCAGAGTTACTCTAAACTAGACGAAAAAAAACCAAAACAACAAATTGTAGACCATCTGCAAACACTCCTGACTCTATCCTGCAAATCCTGCATTCACCTTGAAACAACAAGGCTGATGTCCTTCACAAGCGCGAGCTGGAGTATCTTGCCTTTTCCACAGGAGATGATTATCATTAAAGCCCCAAGTGGCTTTATACATGCTCTGATACAAGCAGCAAATGGTAGCCCTCTGGCTATTAAAGACTTGGCAATTTTCTTTCCTTACTTTCTCACCTAGGAGCTCAACTTTAGATTTGAGATGCTCTCAGTGCATTTATTCCATCTCAGATTCAAGATGGCAACCGATGTATCTGACGTAGTGACTTTTCACTAGCACAGGGCACAAGATCAATATGGAAAAAAACATAACAGGCCTGACTCTAAAAATAGAAGGTACAGTGCTGAGCTAGACTGTGTCATCTCCTGTAATGCAAAATGGTGACTTCTGCAGGGGCTGCCAGTAAATGCATGGATGGATCTGCCTCACACTGCACTTTTTTTGGTGCCAAATGGCACCAAATGTGCATAAGAAGTCAAAGGAGATTTCTGTATGCACAAAGAAATCCTGGTGTTCAGGCATGACTATGGAAGTGACAGTATAGAACTTCTAAGAAATCCTTTAAACATCTTAATATTGAGCAGCTTAAAGGACCACTTTGCATTTATGTAGGAGGACTGTTTTTGTATGACCATAGTTTCTACCTGAGTCAGTAAGTGCACCCCCGTTAGTGATGGATCGAAGCAATCAAGAATTAAGGTTATTTGGTTCCTGCAAGTTTTTTGAAGTTAGGAAGCCATACAGAAGAGAGTGGCCTTAGAGAAGGTACCTAACTTGAGATGTAAGGGACTTCAGGCTTAAGGGAGCCTGCTACCTTCCCTCTTCATTGCAGTGGAATTAGGCTTTGCTCCTTGTCATTGGCAACGTGGTTAGTTTTCGCCTTATCCAGATCATAAGTGAAATACCAGTACATGACAGTCTTAGGTAGGTTCCTGTATTTAATTTGTTTTGTAGTACTAAGCCTTGTTCTTCTGTCCTGTTAGTCCATGGAAAGACTTTAAATGACCTCAATCAGATGAAATAAAAGTTAGGAGTTAACAGGTTTGACAGTTTGCTTTTGGACTTACCCTTGAATTTAAGAAGCATTCAGTTAAATTAAACCTCAGAAATGTCAGAGTCCCTGCCCATTTAACCTCTTGGTCATATATCACGGTAATCCATAGTGATACTTTGCTTTTCAGTTTAAAATGAAGTAAGTAGAAATCAATTGTAAAAAGCCTTGCAAATACTTTTCCCTGCATCCAATACAAATCTTCATGCATTTCCATTTAGGAGAAATCTTAAATAAGAGTTGAATAGATTTTTACAGGCATGTTCTGATGATATTCAAGGAGTAGGTGTAGCAAGCTGTGGAAACTAAGAAATTAAGAAAAATATTGCAGTACTGTCAAGAGTAGGTGTAGACATTTTGTACCTGCTAAACTAAAATGATGGGCCTAACATTTAAAATAATATACTGATATAACACTCAAGCAGAACAGGGATTTAGATAGACAATGATCTTTGCTCTCTAGTTTCCCTAATACAAGAAGGAAACTAAATGCTTTGCAATGCAAATAAAGTGACGAAAGGATGGTGTGAAGGTGTGATTCATCTGAAAACATATTTCTCTTAAGCAGTCTTTGCAGGCAGGATATATCCCCTATTTGATTCATCCCGTCTCCTGCCGGTGCCTCTGCAGGGTGAAGCAGTGCAGGATTTCCCCGGTTTGTAGGCTGTGCCTTGGGTACCTTTGCCCTTCAGTGCAGGTTCATCCTGAGAAGGCAGCACAATTGGGATATTCATATTTTTATTGTTGCTATCTGCAGGGATAGCTCTTAAATTAGAGAGCAGAAGAGTTGCCAGCTGGCTCCCAAATCTCTGGATAATGTAGGATGGCATTAAGCCACCATTATTTGAAAGCAGCATGTGTGTGCTGCAGCAGCAGGACAGCCCCGATGGAGTCACCCTGGGGCTGCTGCAGGGCAATCATGCTGCTCGGTGCACCTGCAGAAAGTCAGGTTAAAACTGCAGTCACTTGTTCACCTAAGAATAAGGACTGTTCTTGGGTGGTGAAATGTTTAATTTCTTAATTAAGGATCTAACAGATCAAATAAATTATAAAGCTTGATTTTGGAAGGGAAAAAAAATTAAAAAGCCCTAATAAGTGCATGAAATAAGAACCAAAGCAGAAGCAGGTGCAGAAGTGAAAACCCAGACTTTGTAGTGACATGCTTCTCGTGTAGTACAAAACTGGGTGTTTGAACCTGTTGAAGAGCAGATCTGCTCTGCGCTTTGTGATGATACTATTCACATTAATTAAAGCTGAGTCCTCTTCATGCAACTCCCACTGATTCCGTAAGGGTTCCAATTCAAGTCAATGTCAGGAGAAGTGTACAGGGGCTGCAAGCATGAGCCCTTTCCACTCTTAGCAGCCACATTTGTGTACTTATTAAGTCTAGGATTTGCTGAACAGACTGTACTGCAAAACCATGCTAATTAGCATCTAAAATTCTTGGAAAGCTGCCATGGATTCCTGGGAGTTGTATACATTAGGGGGAAAAAAATGACTTGTCTGAAAATGTTTGTGGCATAACTTGTCCTCTGCAAGGATTTGTAGTGGATCCATGTAGCCATCCTGGGCTTTGACAAAGCTATTTTGGTGTTCTCCCAAGACAGCTACTTCTGGTTGTCTTTCAAGGAGCAAGGAAGTTTCCTAGGAAACTCCAGCAAGTGGATTTGCTCTAGAAAGGAATGATCCTAGCCTAAAGGTGTGCAGAGCTGCCCGGGATGAGGCTGGGCTGGAAGTGTGTCAAGAGATACTTTTAAAAATTCTTGTTAGTGGTGTGTGGTAGTGCACACTCTTGCCAGTCTGCAAATGAATTTCAGTGAGCAGAGTTAGACAGTGATTCTTGCCTTATTAGTTTCTGCAGAAGATATACATAAGACTAATTTCCTCCTGCTGCCGTAGTTTAAGTAATAGTCCCTGAAGCATTTCAGCCATTGCTTTTTGTGGAGAACGGAGCTCTTCCTCACTTTTCTTTCAGATAAGCAGTTATTAAACAAAAAGACTGTTCCAGATAACCTGGGACTGTGATGTCTTTGAAATCTCTATGTAGCTTAGCCATGCCGTGTTTTAGCTTCTAGTTTTTCCTTGTAGCCTAGAAGATTATTCAGGATTTTTTGAGGTTCAGATCCTACCCCTGCATAATTCAGAGAGGCGAGAGCATCCCTTATGAGACATGCCTTACTGCCTCTCTCCTCTTTTGATGGAGCTGCCTTGGTGTGTCTAAAACCCCAAATGCAGCTGCATGCAGGAAACACCAGGACTGCGGGGAGGATTTTAGGATTTTATTTTGCTCTACCTCTTGCCCCCGAGTGAATTCCTCCCAACCCCACCCTTGGACATCTTGGCTATCCCTGTCCAGAAGCCTGTTATTTTCTGCAGAGAAAGCCACCTGCTTGTGTTTATGCCCAGATAGTGTCAGGAACAGACAGACCTGCCAAGCACCTACATGAAATCCTGACACTGCAAGGAGGCTTTGCACATTTCCCCTTCTAACTGCATTTTTAATGTATTTTTAACAAGCATATGCTAACCAGGAGAATTTTGTCTTCCCCGAAAGCTGCTGATCACGCTGCATATTTCACTCATCCCTGCACATTCTCCTTTGCCCAAATGTTGACAGCTCCGTGCAAAGCAGTGGGACTCCCTGCTTGTGATCAGGAGCACTGTGCAACCTTGGAGGAGCAATTTAGAGGGAAAAGTGAAGAAATCGTGGACGAGGGCATGCTTAAACACACTGCTTTGGCTCAGCTGCCCAGGGTGACCAAAGCAGCAAAACGGGCAGCAGATGAGAAAAGACGCTCCCTTTCCAATCAATGCAATGAATAGTTAATGGAGTTTTTGTATTTTAATATATAATAATATGCTGTCCACAACACATGTTACTAGCTTAGTTATCGAGGTATCATCATAATAAAGTAGCATAATTAAATGAACTGCAGAAAACCAGAAATATGGTTAAAAATGAATGCCAGTGGTAACTAAATATTGAATAGCTATTAGGAAGACAGTTATAAGTCTCCAGTTTTAGCTCGTTTAAAAGAATATTAATCAGAAAAATAAGGCATTGACCTATTTCAGAGAAGATACCAGGTGCACAGAAATATATTGCCTTGAAATTTGTTATTCAGCACTCCATGTTCTAGCAAAATAATACGTAATTAATAATGCATTTCAATACATTAATCTGCATAACCAAATTAACGCCTTTAAATATGTTGATCATCCCCGCGTTTAATAGTATATTTGCTGCGGCTGAGGAAAAAAAAAAAAAAAAAAAAAAAAAAAGGCCCCCGCGCGCCCCCCCCAACGGGCGCCGCGCGCCCCCCCCAACGGCTGCTGGCGGCCGTTACGGGGCGGGAGTTTTGAACGCTGCTCCCCGTTAGGGAGGATGCGACGGGGACGTGTATCGGGTTCCGGCGGCGAGGAGCGGGAGGAGTCGGTGAGGCGCTTTCCCCCCTCGCCCTTGCTCCCCATGGGGTGGGAGCCTTGGGCGGGAGGTGGTTCTCGCCCGCAGTCCCCTGTACCGCTCTGGCCCGGGGTGAGCCGGGTTTCCCCGCTCCCTGCAGCTCTTTGTGCGCTGCTGGCTCTGGGGTGTTGGGGGGAATCTCCCCTGGCTGGGAGCTGGTGCGGGGCTGCGCATCTCAGGTGCTCTCGGGCCTCACGTGGCAGTTGCCCTGCGCCGGTTACTCGGGGCTAGTGTGTGGCACCTGTATTCTATTTACACTTACTTTTGCTTGATCAAATTGACCACTGCTAGGATGGAGGTAGCAATTCAGGTTAAATGCAGTAAAACAACTCTAGAAACTGAGGTTTGTTTGCAACTTGAAAAGGTTAAATGTACTGTGGAAATGAGAAAGCTGGCTAGCTTGTTGAATAGCGTGGGTGCTGCTTTGGTGTGCTGAGGTTATTGCTCATCTTCCTCAAGGTCTCGGATCTGTGGAGCTGATCCCTTTCTTGCTCTTTGCTTTTTCTGTTATTGACTTATAAACCTGAGTTAGTTAGAACTGACCTACGCTTGTAAAAGGCTATTACTATTTCACCAAACACTTGTTTCTATGAGTACATTTCCTAAATTAGTATTTTTGACTTTAAAGCCTGTGTTCTAAAAGACTGCTTACTGCCTTGCTAATTGATTACTTTAAGTGTGGTAGACTTATGAAGCTTATGCTTAAGTGGTAGCAAATCTGAAGTGCATCTTGGAATAAGTTTTTAGAAGATTGTATTTAAGATATCAGATTCTCCAATGATTTCTTTACCATTTTCAGTAGCTGTTGGTGGATTATTTATTGTTATGATTTTATGTTATGATGACTGCATCATCTGTGTCAGGCTAGGAAATCTATTAAAAATACTGAAATTATAGGAACACTGAGAGGGGGAGGTGCGATGCCCTGTTAAAGGGGTGTTTAGGGAATTTCTGAATATAGCGCTTAAAATCCCAGCAGCTGTTTATAATCTTGTCTGTTACAGTGCCACTGGTGAGGGGAAAACTGGGCACCACAAGGGAAGCAGTTTGTTAGTAGACAGCATATGGCAAAACAGTGCTGTGTCATTCCCCTAAGTCCAGATGGTATGCTCGTATTTTTAGAGGGAACTGGAGAGAGGGGAGAAAAAAAAAAAAAAAAAAAAAAAACAACATTTTTTTTTTTCCACTTTCAAAAAATCTTCAGAGATTTGAAATGAGGCAGCTAAGTCATTCCTTCCACCTAGGTTTATGTGGTAAAATTATTTAAACTTTGGTCTCGCAACCATTTAATGTTAGTCCTGATTATTTTGAGCTTGCTGTGAAGCAGGATGGATTAAATCCTTGCATAGTTGTGGAAGTTGCGGTAGTGGTGCATGCAGATGGATGCATCGGTGGAGTGGAGCTACCTTCCTCTAGGGTAGGCAGGGGGGTGCTTTGCGGGGCAAGGTGGTCTGTGAGCAGGTGGAAGAGCTGCCAAGCACTAAGTGTTTCCCTTGCCTGTTGAGTGCTGATGCCAGCCTTTCAAAAACCCCAAGACTCCTCTCTGCAGACAGGAAGGGAGGGGTGGTGATGAGTTAGTGAGGTTCCAAATGTCTTTTGTTGCTGGTGCAAGGCCCCCTTCCTCATTTCAAAGGTAGCTAATGAGAGAGGGCTTTCCAAGTCTGTAGTGTAGTTGCAGTGCTACAGGAGTACGGTGAGGGATAAAATAAGGAATAAAGAAAAAAGCGTCCTTCATTTTCCCCTCTTTTGAGTTCTAGATTCCTCAGACTGCTGAGTTATGAGGAACGTACAAGTTCCCTTTTAATTCTAGCTTGCCTAGAGGTTTGAGGGAGAACAGCTGCTAATAGTTTTCTATCAGCTGAAGCAGGGAATTTGTTAATTGTACTTACTGCATTGTGAACTTAGCCTAATAGAGTAGCTCCAAAGCACCTGTTTCGAGTACAAATGTACTATGAAACAGAAAACTGATTGATTGTTTCTATTTTTAGAGGTATTTGGGACGCTGTTGCTTGACACTGAAAAATCCTCTTTAGTTATTGACTTGCAATGTATTTGCAATACAAGCATTTGTACAGCAAAATGTCCTTCTATAGTCCTAAACCTAAATTTAGGGAAGGACAATGTGAGCAGAGAAAACAAGGAAGAAGATTTTAGTGCTCTGTGTGTGTGGTTTTTATATATATAATATATATATAAAATATATTGGTATTGAATTATTAATTATTTTTTGAATTGAAATATTAATTATTAATTATATAATATACACACACAAACACACACACACATATATATATATATATACACCTGGGTTGGCTAGGGGTGGCCCTGTAAGAAGGGAGCAGGTAGCATAGTTGTCAGTAGAAACTAGCCCACTTTTGGGACACAGGGTGAACAACCTTTTATACTTTCAGCTTGATTATCTTCTAGGCTGGTGTGGATTGACCTGTTTGAAGTGGCAAATGAGGAATAATGCAAACTTAAATACTTTTTGTTTTAAGTAAATAAGCATGATAACTTTTCAGAGGTTTTATAATACATTAAAAAAGTACTCTGTAAAAATAAGTGATGCAGAATTCTAGTGACTGACAGGCATATCTGTTTCTTATTTTGAATGAAAAGCACCATCTACATGACTCTGCCATGTGGTGAGGCATGCTCCTTGTATAGTCTTTATCACAGCTGTTTGGCTTTTAGTTTGTGTCTTCTCTGAAAGTCAAGTCCTTGCATATTCCCCTTTTATCACTTTTAGGTGTTATCCAAATTGTATGTCAGCTGCAGGTAGAAAATCAGTTTTTAACTCTTTTTCAAAATGGCAGAAGTAACAAATTCTTATTTCTGATTGAAGGCTTTTTTTTTTTTTTTTAAAGTGATGTTATTCTGTAAGCTTTGTTCAGTTAGGCCTCCTCAACTGTAGGAGGGGAAAATATATATATATACACACACACACACACACATACACACTGTTATCCTGTGAATACCACAGCTGAGCATGTAAATATCCAGTAACTTCCTGGTGCAGTGACATTTCAGCAGTGAGTTATTGTTAATACCTGCTTGGGAATTTGTATGAATAGTCTACATAGGTATCTGCTACATCTAAATTTTTTATAGCATGTGTTTTGTGCTGAAGAAAGAATAATCATTTCCATTTTGTGTATATAAAAAAAAAAAAAAAGAAAAGCATAGTAAAATAGTGTTTTCTGTTCTCACAATTGTACATCAAATATAACTTAAAAAGTATATTAGCTGGATTTTTGCTTAATATCTTGTGTTTTGTATGTAGGAATGTGACATCCAAGGGAAGATTAACTCCACATGCAAGAAGGCATCTGTAAACTACTGACAGTGAATACACAGAAAGAGCAACATGCATGTTGCATGCAGTTAAGAACCTGATGGTTTGCAATGTCCATATACATATATGCAGGGCAGAGCTACAGAATCGAAAAGAGGAGACAGTCTCCTGCAGACCTGAAGGATGGTGAGTAACAGTACTTCAGAGCACTACGAAGTAGGCTTTTGTCAGGATGAATTCTTAGGCAGCCTGTCTAGAAGAGTAGATACAAATCCTTCCTTCCCCCCGTATTGTTGCAACACTACTGTTGCCTTAAAAAAAAATATATTATTAGATTTCAGTATGTTATTTTAATTTAGAAAGCGTTAATATAATTGTTTTTTAGGCAGATTATATTAGGGATGTTAGCTACCAGAATTTAAGCATGTGAACCTCTTATAACAACATAGGCATATTGTTTTGATTACCCTCAGCATGCAAAGTGGTACCTAACCAAGGAACTAAGCATGGAAAATTATCCAAGTCAGGATACATATCTGCTTTTCATTCATGTGACTGTTAACTATTAATGCTCTTTAATGATATCATCATCGTGGTTAATTGGTACCCTCTGCTGGCCATTTTTGTTAACTACATCAAAGTAATTAATAGAATATAACTTGAAAGAGAAATCGTTTTTGTGGAAAATATTTTCACATTATAATTCTTGAATGAAATAAAGTATCATGGTCTATTTGCCTTTTTTTGTGCTGAACAGAATTGAACTTTGAAACTATCATTTTCAGGTTATTGCTGTAACTATTATGTAGCAATTTAGCTTCAGTAAGCTGTATCTATAGTAACTTTTTTTTTTTTACTTTTAGAAAGATGATCTTAGGGGATTTTTTGAAGTTTTTTTCGACTGTCAAATCTGCATCAAATACTGTCTTAAAAGCTTATTTTAAAAACTAACACAACTTGTGGTATTCTGTAATTAATGCCATTGTGCTGTTTTTGTCCTATTAAGAAAAAGAACTTTACAGGGTTTATCTTTTATTTATGCTTTTAATAAGACTAATATCAAATATGTACATATGCTGATTTATACATCCTTTGAGCTTTGATGTTGGTGACCACATGCTCGTGATAACACATGTCCGGAACACGGCAGAGGATATATCTGAACAGCTGTATTGTTTTCTTAAACTCATACTCCCCTGTACCGTTTACTTGTCTCTATCGTGTGTGGTTTAGAGTTTTATCTTAAGGAGTCCTTTGAATTGTCAGCTATAGTCATTAGAAGGGATACATGCTGCAGGGTTAATTTTTTTTTTTTTTTTAATGTTTGGATATTCTTTGATATCACTGAGCTGAGTGCAAATGCAGTTCTTCTGCAGTGTCTAGTCAAGACTGGATTTTGGATAAAACTTAATCCAGATAAGATGATGATGTTGGTGGAAAGAGAATATTCTGGAAGTGACTTGAGTTTTCAAGTGAATTTTGCGCCTGTTTCTTTAATCTTCAGAACTCTCAAGTTACAAATATTTTAACTGTCTCTGAAGTCAAGATATTGGCAGTAACTACACATTTTAATTTCACCTTATATGGCTAGAAGCTAGGAACAGTTACAGGTGGAGGCAGAATGCTCTGTTACTCATTATCTGTAGTTTGTTTTGACTCAGTTTAAGGTTCAATTTGTGATTTATAGGCTTGCTACTTAGAGAACTGCCTACATGTAAATTCATAATAATACACAAATTTGTAATTGGTCTCTCTTAATATAGGGAGGAGGCAGCTCTTGTCTGTAACCTTTATATAACCAATAGAGAAATTAAGTTGCTTACTCCTGTGTACAGAAGAAGAAAAGTTGGCAACATTTGATTCTTTTGGAGCTGGAAAAGACAGGGAAGATGAATTTACTTGCCTTTTAGTATCCAGAGTAAATAAACTTTGCAGTAAATTCTTACAAGGAATTAAGAAAATTGGTGTACTTTCTGGCTTATTCTCAAAGTCCAATGACTTGTACCTGCAAGACTATCTTTAAAGAAAAGCAATCTAAATAGGCTGTAATAGGAAACACCTGACTTTTTGTAGCATTTAAAGAGTTGACTGCTCGAAGTCTAAATGCATAGATCTCAAGCCTCTCTTTCTGCTTTTTGGCAGGTCTTCAGACACTGGGTCAAATGCCTGAGTAGCATGCAGAGCAAAGATTGCTATATCAGGTGTATGTCTGAGTAATCACTTAATTACAGCAGCTAATTGATAGAGCAGTGACTAGTTATACAGCATAAACAAGATGATATTTTGAAGCGTGTATTTTTGAAGCATGCTCAGGGACACTGAATCCTCTGCACTTCAAAGCAACTTGTGCTTCTAAATTGCATAGGTTCTTTTGCATATTTTATTTATTAGCTCCATTTTAGTTTCAGGGACTCTCACAGTGGGAAATCCTCTCCCCCCTTTCCCCCCCTCTTAAATGTCTTAAAGGTTGGAAAAATATTTCATAGTCTTTAAGTCTCTTAGAATCAATACGGGGATGTGAATTCCATCCTTCCCCCTTTAAAGGTCAGCTTTGGTGTAATTATACAGGGTAGAAGTGTAACTGTTATGCATCAAATAATCATTACCTGTTTGTTATTTAATCCTTGCTTTCCTGTGTGCCATAGAAGCAGAAAGCTGCGGAATGTGAGAAGCAATTGTGGGGGAAGCCTGCCTGTGCTTCGCTGGGACAGGCACCTATGGACAAAGTCTGTGGTTAGGAGTCCCTGGAGTGATATTAATACATGCATCCTATTGAGACCTCTCCAATTCCACCTTGTCCCAGTGCGAGGGACCCAGGCCCCCAGACACACCAGGCCCTGTCTCTGCTCCTACAGCTGTGGCAGGTTCACAACTGTTCTGTCTGGTTACCTTCTCTTTCCCAATCCATGTGTAGAAAGCTGACATAGCTGCTGCACCTTCCCATCCCTTGTTTGCTGACTCTCAAGGGAAGCACAGTGGGAGTTGCTCTCTGGGTTTGGAAGGCGAGTGTGCATGCGTGCTGTGCCCGCCCTGCTGAGGATGCAGGGGGAGGCATGTGGAGTGAACGGGGAGATGTCATGGCAGAATCCTCCTGAAGAGGATCAAAATGACTGAGTGGTAATCATGGAAAATATGATAAAGCGTGTAATTTAAGAACTGAACATTCAGAATAGATTTTCAGGGGAAATTAATACATTTATAAATATGTGGATTAATGTATCGTATGTTTAGCATATGCCAGAAGCTCAGCCCTTTATCAAAATAGTGTAATTGTGAATCAGGCAAAGAAAGTTCAGGACTGGCTATGCAAAAGCACTGATATCCTCTCCTAAGGAAAGCAGCTGCATGTCAGAGTGGGAAGTGGATTCCTCATCCACAGACTTCTCTTTTTTTTTATTATTTTTACTTAACTCCCACTTGCATGAATAAATTATGTAACTTAATGCTTGTTGATCAACATCTAATGTATTTTCTGAAAAAATAATTTTATAAAATCCTAATAAATGTCAAAGGGAATCATTGTATTTAAAACCGATTAACTGCAGTGCTTGAATGTGTGCAGTTTAAATCCACATGGATTTACAGCTAATTATAACTGAGATTAAGATGTGTGAAAATTGATCTTTGATAAATGGCAGCTGAAGAATAGATTGAGAAGTGGTTTACAAGAATCATGTTAAAGTTGTTCAAGCAATTGAGTATCTATATCCTGATGACTTTCTGATTAAAGTGCAAATTTTTCAGCTTGCATGATATTAAAAGTGGCATACAGAAGTAATCTTTAATCTAGTACTCTGTTAACATGAGCTACTAAGCACATTAGAACTGTCGTTCAGAGCTTTGTTCTCACATATCTGCTGTATGTTTATGAGGCTTTTCTGTCTTTTAGGGAGGAAACCTTCTGTGCTTTGTCTTTGACAGAGATTAATATTTTATGTTTTGTGAGAAACTTCCTTAACTGTTTTGAGGAAGTTGGAGTTAACTTTTTATCTATTTCTGTATTTTACAAACTTTTAACTATTTTTAGATGTGGTTACTGTACAAATGCATCTTTGAAACTGGAAAGCAGTTTCAGAAAATGGTGAGGTATTGATTTTTAGGAAGTTGTGGCAGTCTAAAACAAGTCCCTGTTGAAAAATCATTAGACTCGATGAATGTTTGAAATAGATGCTCTTGTGAGTTTCAGAACTGAAACTGCATGTATAATGAGACATCCTATAGAAGAAATAATTTGTCTAAATATAAACTTTTTCAGTTACTATAATTTCTGAAAGTGTCCACTTTTATGTGGTTTCAATTAGATCAGAAAGAAATTTTGAATGTAAAACTCCATAGGAATATGTGACAATCTTTTGCCAAAATACTGCTAATATTTGCATCTTACCGTTCTGTATGTGGACTTTTCCATCTGCCTCATATGAAGATCAGCTCTGGAGTTAGAAATGTTCCTGTATAATAAAGATTTTTACCAGAACACAGTTGAGCTATTCAACTGTTCACTGCTGCCATCGTGTGTCATATAATATACTGCATATTCTTTTAAAAGAATATTGTGTTGTACTTCAGCTTTGGCATTATAGGACCCTGACTTCATTTGTCTTTTAAAAAGGACTACTAAGAAACACTGTCTCCTTAATTTATGATTGTGGCATACTGAGATAATTCAAAGTCCTGTGCTTCTGGATATTTAAACT
>JAYECN010334525.1:0-23918 GCA_035222435.1 Microcambeva ribeirae | reverse complement strand
AAAAAAAAAAAAAAAAAAAAAAAAAAAAAAAAAAAAAAGGGTAATAGGAGCACTAGGAGCAAATAGGAGCATTTTAGTATTATTTTCTAACCTGACTGATTAGTCTGTGGGATAGCAAATTCATTCTCAATGTTGGGAAAAAAAAAAAAAAAACTTAATCAGCTGAACGGCAGGCAAACATATCTGTATGGTACCTACAATATTTGAGTTAGTATATTAAAATATTATTTGCTTCCTCTCCAAGTAAACGAAGTCTTGGTAATATTAAAGTTCAAGTAAATTTATATGCCATTATGGAAATTATTTTCCAGGACATGTAAGAACTGGAAATACTACACTGAACTGCTGCATTCATGAAATTGCTTCTAAGACTAGATTTCTCTTCCTCTGAAAAGAATGAAATTAGAATTATGGTAAATATTTCTAGGGAGAGCAAACAACAGCATGTACAACCAATTCTAAAGACAACTCGAGTACACAACATAACTATCTTATTGTGACTACAAACAAGCAAACATTTTTTATAGGTCACCAGTGACAACTAAATTAGAAAGTTAACATTATAAGTTAAACAGATTAAAAAATTCAAAATATATTTTAGAGAATAAGTGTAGTCCTAGTTACATAAAGACCACAGTAGAAAATTTACTTTCTCAGAGAAAATGTTCAGTAATTTCATGGCAGATCGCAGAATATTAGATCATCGTCATGTCAGGTCTACTGATGTGTAAGGCAAAAAATGAAGACTGGAAACTTCTGATGCATAAAAGACAACATTAGTCTTTCACTGTTTAAGCCAGCTGCCTGTGCACTGTCTCTATTATTGAAAATCTCCCTAGGATAAGTTAATGTTCTGTAGTCAAAACGACAACTATGTTTTCATTAAAACATTTAAACTAGGCAGCTTCTGCAAATTTAAGACAGTCTCTCAGAATGTTACATTTCAGTAGTTTTTAGTATCCACATTTAAGCTTTATAAATCATTTTTCTTAGGATTGAATATTGTGGAGAGGTTTGGTTGTTCATGTACTTGGAAACTGACTGCAAGAGGATGTGCAATCCATGGCATGGACTGCAAGAGGATGTGCTCCATGATCCTACCAGGGATTGAGGGGAGGCCCATCCTAACGCTCCATATATCTTGTTTCTAGAATTTTTAAATTAAGTGAATAATCCAGCTCTTTTTCAATCATCAGGGACATTTTTAAAGTAAGTGAATAATCCAGCTCTTTTTCAATCATCAGGGACATCTCCTATCACCATGGATTTTCAGTGGACAGACCACAGCCTCACAACCACATTGGGCAATTCTAAGCTCCCACATGAGCTGATCTTTGAAACCATATCAGAATATGCTGGTTTAGAAGCAGGTTTTGCCTGAGATTAAGGGAAAAAAAAAGAAACTGTTGTGAACTTCAGCCTTTTTGCACTGTCTGCCACTAGTTGATTCCCTGCATCCAACACCCATATTTTCCCTGAACTTCCTTATGCCACTGGTGTAGCTGTGGAATCTCTCCTTGTGGTCCTGTATAACCCCTGCTAGTCTTAGCTCCAGGTGGGCTTTGGCCTTCCTGATTTTCTGCTAAGTATCTTCTCAGTGCCTTTATATTCCTCTTTTGTCACCTCTCCATAATTCCACCTCTTCAATGTGCAGTACAACAAATACGGGATTATTTCCACTGCAAATAACAGGCCACAAGGCTTTATATTAACTCAATAATGTGATGGTTCAGGAGTTGACACACCTCGTTTAGAAATGGCTTGAGCTTGTTTTAGCTGTAGCAATAAACTGCCCAACTGTCCAAGTGCTAGCTGTTGTCTAATTTGTTTTCAGCTTCAGCTTAGTTTTGTGCAAATTTGTGGCTTTACCAGAAAGAAATCATACCATATACAGCAAAGACCTAACAAAATTAAGGGGCCACTGTGGAAATAAACATGGGCACCAATAACAAAGCAAATGCAGCAAAAAAAACTTTTGGAAACATATAAAAAATAAGCTCAAGCAGATCCAGACTGAAAATGAAGAAACCAGCATCATCACCATCTTTTCCAGGGAATAAACTGTGATGCTGATAACTCCCTGTGCTAATGCATTGGGAAGAGTGAACATAATACCAGAGAAAAAAAATACCAGTTACATTTAAGGAATTTTGTGTATATTAGTTATCAGCAATTAGTATTAATTGAGTAATTTGGACTAAAATTATTAGTGGCCAGGACCTTGAATGCTCCAACAGACTAATTGCTGACCAGCCAATAAATATCATTTTCTGAAATTCTCTGCAACCTCTTCCCCCACTCGGAGGGGTTTGGCTGCCTCTGTCCAAGATCAGCTCTGATGTAGTGCAGCTGTGTAATCTTTTATCAGATCTCTGCAGAAACAGCTAACCTACGAATGAAAAACCTCTACTGGAGCCTCTACGTACAGGCACGGGCGTTGCACTGAAGCTCGGGTCCTTGCCTGAGCTATGTCACAGGTGTGCTGTGTCTGGCATGTTCCCTGCCAAGCCCAGCTGCTGAGAAACTGACTGGTCTAGTCATTCGAGAAAAGACTTCTATTTTATGACACCTGTGAATGAAAAAATCCTTTAATGGCTAAACATGGGAAATTCCATTAAACTCTTCCCAAAAAAATGCTCTTCACAAGTCCCCATTTAGGGAACATAATCCCCAGATTCTCTCATTATGAAGCATCTATGCAGCTGAAAACTACAGCCAAGGTCAACTGATGGAACCACCAGAGTGGTTTTAGGGGGATGTAGCACAGATTTGGGAGAGGAGATAACAAATGGATCTGGGACCAAGCAGTGGACCCAGATTAAAGTGAAAAAGTACCCCCTCCACCCCAATTACTGCAGGCTTTAATATCGAACCCATGTTGAGAGACTACTATATTCCCTCAAATCATTCTTCAGCCCTTGAATCATTTCCCACATTGGTCCCAACTATTCATGTCCCTGCGGACTCACAATCCCTATAATACCTTAAAAGAAGTGAAACAACCTCCTCCTTTTTCTTGCTAAACATCAAATCCCAAGAGTTATAGCTCAGACAATTACTGTTGAACCCAGGGGAGGCCTGAAGTCTTTTTTCCCAGCAAGAATAGAAAAATAGCAAGTCTTCATTTAGTTATAAAAACTGGTATTAAAGAAGCTAAAGATTTCCAATCCACAATTTGTAAATCAAGAAAAATACTTTTATTTTGTCCTGTATTTGTCCTAAAGGTCTTCCCTGAAAACCATACATAACAAAATAAAATTTTTCTCCTCAGATTCTGAAATGCTTTACACATGTAGGAAACTGATCTGCATTTCACATTTGAAACTCAAAGATACAGTGAGATACCTGCTGTTACGTCTTAGAAATGTAGCCCAGCACAATCTATTTTGCATTACTCTTCTGTGTATTGGGTGACTTCAACATGTCTTTAAACACTCCATTTACCAGGTAACGTGAGCAATCAAACACACTCCATTTACCAGGTAACTAAAGCAATCAAACACACCAAAAGGTGTTATATACGAACACCAACATGATGACTCAATTAATTAGTAATCTCTATAAATCACCAGCAGAGATTCAGCAGGAAAAAGGTTACAACCAGATCAGCTTTGAGTTCAGTAACTATGCAGCATCCTCAAAAATCTTTTTTTTTTTTTTTTTTTCCAAACCAAGTACATCATTTGTTAACTATGGTTTCTATCACTAATACTATAAAGAGACTTAAGTGGAAGCTTTGGGCAGGCTAGACAAATAAGGTCCTGAGTTCATGCATGGTATCCCTCTGTCAGATGTGTGGCACCTTAGGCCAACCTGGAAAAAGACTTAGGTCTGAGTTTAAAATCTGTCATCTGCTCAGCCCCACAGCTATAAACATTTTTTTCCCCTACAAAAGTTCTGAAGAAACTCAGTGGTTATGGAAACAACACCAACAGGAATATCCTGAGTTATACATCTGGAAAGCTTGCAGTTCATTGCCAATATAACCTAACCCAGGTTTATAGCACCACACTCACTCTCTTTTGAACACTGATGAAAAGACCAATCACAAAGACATATGCTGAAGTGTATATTTTGGCTTTAATTTGACCAACAATGGAGACAAATTACTGTTGTAAGTTTAAGAACCTTCTTAAAAAAGTCAACACTTCTAAAATAGCTACTTTTCTGTTTTCTAATAGTTGGAATTCTGCTCTTTCCCTTCTAGTTTCCTAAACTCTCATTCTAGTTGATGGTCAATTTATTTTTCCCCACCCAAGTTTATTCCAAATGATGTTTCAAGAAGTTTCACACACATTTTCAGGTCACCTCTGAGAATTGTTTATTCTCAGAATCAAGGTTGAAATAAAAATGCTTACTGAAGTAAGCACTGCAAGAAGCAACCTTATAACTATGATTACAATTACAGGGCAACCTTACGTGGTGACTTCCTACTAGCAGATTGAAGGACTGCTCTACAGTTTTTCAAGTTCAAGTTTTGCAAGTTTGTATATTTCTAATTCATATTGTGGAAGTTGTATTTTATTCAAAAGCATGAATCCATTACAACAAATAGACATGAATCAACACTTCTACAAGATTTATTTCTTCACTTATTTTATACACCACAAATCCCCAATCACAGCATGACAGTGTAAACCTGGCTTAAAACTTACCTTAGGCACAGGTTTGATTTTGCTGATGACTTTTATATCCTTGCTGCATACATGGTGGGTTAGGAGCTGATGAAAGCTATATCTTGAATTTTTATTATACTCAGGTGCCAGAAAATGGTTTAGTGCTTCTTTACTGATGCTATATGTTATGCTGGACTAGGTGGAATTTCAGAGTTTTCTAAAGCTGTTTCACTGTGTAAATTTCAGTCATTAAGTAGCATCTGGAACTTGATTTTGATCATTTGTGAAATTTCAGTATGCACAGTGATTTTATTATCTTTTTCTGAATTTTACACTATTTTTATAATAGGTTTGAAAATACTGCTGATATTTGCTTGGAAGGTCAGTCAGAAATAACTTCAAAAGCTTTTTTCTTATTAGCTTCTTTAACCGTCTGTAATACAATATGCTGTACATATACAGTATAATATATACTTTTGTCTAATGACTATGGAACAGTCCACAGTCACAAACTAGCTGCCTGTATACATGAGACTAGAATGTCATCCTAACTGGCAGGCTGTGTAAAGGTTTGTGTTATTTCTCAATTCCCCCAGAAGAGTCTCCGGAGCTTTCCAGGGTCAGTGTGAAAGATGCACAATGTCTCAGTTGTCAATATGCGGAATTCGGCATATGTAACCATAACTACTCAACTCATGCCCAAGGCAGTTACATTCCTCCAAAAATAAAATACTGTACCTGCTAGTTCCACATCTACCAGTACATTTTCAGGAGCTGGATTTCTGAAGGATATGACGACGGAAGAATGCTGATCAATGCATGTACTTATGCTGGTTGGTTCCATCAGCTGAGGAAGAAGACCAGTTCCCGAAACGTAAAATAGCCACTCTTTCAGCTGTAGATAAAAAATGGTGGCATTATATATTACTTGACGAGCCATATCAGTGCATTTTAGGACAAATTACCTTCTTCTATCGTTTAGTATTCTCTATTTTCTGTAGTACATGAAGTGCTGTTTAACACTTCCTTTCTTTCTTCTTCCCTCAAGCTATTATGTTACTCATATTGCTGTCTAGGAACCAACAGCCTCAAAGTGTCAGGCTTTCTATATGGGAGTTAGGGAGTTATTCCTCTTTGCATTTAACTTTTGTGTACTCAGAGCAGCTGTGTAGCTATTCAGGCTAGAGGCTACATTCGCCAGTGCAGCGAATGAACAGATGTGGATGATCGCAAGAGGGCTATTGAGAGCACATATATTAAAACCTGCAAACAAATGAGGTGAGGAGAAGTCTTCTTCAGAAGACCAAGGCAAGTAATTCTTTGAGGGGAAAGCAATAAAATCACCAAAAAGCTAAAATTATTACTCCACAGGTAAGAAAGGATTTTAAATATAAAAATATATACAGAAGACTCAAGAACACAGGAAAGGACTAGTTGATCTATAGTATCATCATACTGGAGGATCGTGGGGGAAGGGACTGGGAAGGAGGAGAGGGAGAGAGAGATAAAGGTAATGAAGCTAAATGTGTTTTTGTTTGTTTGTTTGTTTGCTTTTTTATCATGACAGCAGAATTGCCTATCCCAGATTTAATCTTTCAAGATATTTTTAAAAGTGGTATTAACAATGCCACTCATTATGGAAGTTTTAAAGATGAATAAGCAGCAAAAGTAAACAGAAAATGTTAAGGTACCACCACTATTTTAAAGAAAATGTGTAATGATACATATATTCACATTGCTGGCTTTAAATTAAATAATAAACATACAGAGTAAAATTTGAGGCTCATTATGAACTGCTCAAAATGATGCACTGCTCAGCTTTTTTCCACTATCACACAAAACATACGCAACATGAAGAGAATAAAAATTAATAAATAAAAATTGAAATGCTATTGCCATTATCTGCAATAGTGAATTTAATTCTAAGTAATCTGCCTGCAAAAAGTAAAGAAGTCTGTAACAGAGAGGGTTCAAAATCTAACAATAAATCCAGAAATCCTTAGTGTTAAATGTTACTAAATCACTGACGTTTCTAAATATAAAAAGGGCTAAATAAAATGTAATGTCATAAGTCTTTAGAAATTTGTTTTAGATGGCAAAATTGTTTGCCTTTATCATCATTTTAAAAAAACTCATTCAATGCAACAAGGAAAAAGACATTTTAATCTTGCTGAAGGTAATCTGTTGGTAAAAGTCATCCAGGGCTACAGGATTTTAACAGAATCTTAGAAAGAAGGAAGAAATGCTTCTATACTGATACAGCAACTGCCCAATGCTAAAAGTCAGAATATAGAAATAGAGCCTATGCTTTGTTTAGACAGCAACATAAATCTCCTTAACTGTGGGGAGTTTTCCATTACTCAAGCTAACAAGAATTAAAAAGCCTTTCCCTTTATAAATTACATTTTATTTGGTTATATTTGACTTAAAAGTAACATATACCCAGTTCATGGTTCTGATCCATGAGCAAGAAGCACACATTGCACATTACTCAGGCTGCCTTCACGCCATGCACTGCTGCTATGCAAGGCACAGGTCTACCCTCTTCAGTGAAGTACCTTGGCCATCGTGGCCAATTAGACACTGCAGTCGCCAAGCCAGCACGCTGCAACATTCGTGTACCTGGCTCATGCCCTTCCTTACTCCATCTGCCTCAAGTACTTCAACATATACAAAAAGCTGAGTGCACTGTCTAGGCTTCTTTTAAGGAACTAGATACACAGGTGTTAGGATCCAGGAGACCTTTTTTCCAGAAAATTAGATGCATCCCGTTATGAATAGTCTACACTGACTTGTTAATGATATTTAGTGCTAGCTTACAAACAACAGTATTCAAACAAACTACTTGCAAAAACCTTAATATACAAGTTACAAGGAAAACATAATTTAAAACAATACCCACTGTAAACACAGGTGAACCACCTCTCTGTATTTTCACAGCAAATAATTTTACATGGGGGTACAGTTCAGGAACATGGAGGGGAGAAGGAACACATCTATAGTACTTCTGGTTGAACTGTACATATCAAGCTTGAGCTTTGTTGCTGAGGGCTCAAGTTCACATTCTGCAAATGAAAAAGGATGTGCTTTACTACCAATTTCTTTGTGGTTAGCAAGCAGGGACATTTTGAGCCCCATTATTTCAAGTGCTGGGCATCTTCAGGAAAACCTACTCTGACATTCTGTCAAAGTGAGCAATTAAAAAAAGGATTCAAATAAAATTAGAGGCCAGTTTGGAAAATAAAGCGATAGAAACAATAAATTCTATAGAAAATAATACAAGATAGAATCTAAGACCCAGCTTCTTTCCTGTATTACTTATTACTGTTAAGCTCACTCCATTACACAGGGATGCTACGGATATGGTAGGAGTATAAGGCAACAGAAACATTTTAGAACTCTGGATGTGGGTTATGTTCCAGCTGACATTTCAGTTGTGCTGTCCCACCAGAGTTAATTTCAGATTTCACAAACTATAGTAAAGTGATTAGCGCTAAACTCGGATGCTCCTTGTGAAGAGTTCTTCCTGCAGCTTCAAACCAGAAACAAACAAAGCAGATAATAGCACAGAGCATTTTCTTTCAATTCATAAAACAGGCACAATCAGAAACAGATAGGCCTTATCCTGTGAGTACTATCATTAGCTGATTTTAGGTTAGTCAGCTACACAGCTATCAGATCTATCTGGTCTAAAGTATCCATTCAGATACATATAATCAGAAAAATCAAGGGAGAGAAATCAATGAATTTTTTTTTAGCCTTTGATTGAGGCTTCCACTACTGTCAGGAAACACACTCTAAGTCTTCCTCAAAAAGGGCTGTTACGCTGTGTCTGTGCACATACTCCCTGTCAGTTATCCGCGTAACAGCTAGCACACTGAAATAGTCTGGGATGAATCTGGCGAGTATCACAGTTGTGAAAATAAACGGAAATTTACAAAATTCAAAAGATCCAGGCATAAAAAGGGGCACTGAAAAAATACAAAAATTATATAAATATATTGAAAGATTCAGGAGATCTGGGCAAAGCAACTAGAAGGATGAGCTAGTGACTAATGTTCATTATAGAGGAAAAACTGGACATCTGACATTGTTTGAGAAGAGATGCACTGAATGACAGAATTCAGATGGCAAGGCTCAATTTGTTCCTGAAAGCCTTATATGAATTATTTAGTTATTTTATTGGTCCTGGTTTTGGTGAAGAATTATTTCTTTAATTTATAAATATGACTTCTGTTTACTATTAGGATTCAGACAAGACAATGATTCCTGAACTAGTCTTGGACATGTATTATTCATATCAGAACTGCTGGCTCCCAGTGCTTATCCTTAATAAATATTAAAGAGAAGGGATTCTGAAAAAACATGCTGTGCTAACACTGCCTACAAATAATCTGTCTGTTAGACATACCTTATCAGGAAAAAATCGTGACATCACTTCCTTAAATAATTCTTTTTCATCATATAAAAGAACATTTGCTTTGGTAGTATTACTTAGAATATCACTGAAATAGTTTTTAGCATTACAGTACTAATTCATGGGTCAGCAGTCCATTAGGTTACCTGACAGTCCAACAAGAATGGAGAGAGGAAACTGCATAGAATACCTCCTTCAATCACAGGTCATGAAATGAAATAATGACATGTACATCATATTATCAGTTTTTCTTTTGAGGCCTACTTGCAATTTTTAGTCAGCTAGCAGGTCTTGTTGATGACTCGTATTTCTTTACTTAATGTTTCTTATTAAAAAACAGGAAAAGTTATAAAAAGTCAAAAATGCTAAAATGCTCAAACTAAAAACCATTTTCAGTACCTAAATTAATAAATATGAATTACTTGTCCCAGCTCCTAGTCAATATTATTTTAATAACATACCTAAAAAAAAAAAAAAAAAAAAGCCAAGCTAAATTTAAAACAAATTACAACTTATGAACATCTTTCCATTTGCCCTTTCATTATGGATCCAACAAATAAAATTTAACTTGTTCTTCAGACTGACAGTCCTTCTTACACTCTAGTCAAAAATATTATCCAAACTGAATTCTAAGTGTTTTGGACAGCAAATACAGTATCATACCTCTGGACATTTGAAGATTATAGATGCCTTATGTTTGCCTCTTCCAAGTGCAGACGGACAGAATTTCACAGGTACTTTTGTTCTTGAATGAGGAGTGACAATCAGCTGTACAAATACAAAAGCAAAGCACAGTGAGGACAAAATCAATTTTTTTTTTTTTTTTTTGAGACAGTTTCTTTTTCCTGCTTGTATTGGCAGTGTTGACATTTATGTGATTAATGTGTTCCACCAGATGCATTCTCTACTCGCAGCATATGCGGGCCACTAAGGCAGCGAGGCTACGGCAATAAGCACTCTCGGGGGCAGTCACAGCACATCACTTCCCCAGAAGTGACTGAGCTCATTTTAGTGACTTCTCCAAGGAGATGGGTAAAGGCTCTTTCAAACAGCACTGGAACAAGGCATTTGTGTCTGATCACACTGACGATACCAAAAGGTTATTATGTTCACGTCAAAAGGAGTATACGGGCTTAAAAGGGAGAGAGATGGTAGTTTTTAATAAATGGATGTTTGCCTCTCCTTCTGTTTACCTTTCCACAAACTAATACTGTAAATGAGGTAGCCAGAATTTTCCCTTCCTCTGAACTGCACTGCTTGAGTCACACTTGCCCACGGAGGAGCACAGTAGCTGACCACACTGGGGTCATGAAGAAGCAGACGAACAGTGAAAGAGAAGCCTTGTGAATAACACAAATGCCTACGAATAGACTGAATAATCAGCTAGAATCACTGAATTCGCAATTGTTGTTTTAATAAATAATAGGTTTTGAATATCATACATCTGTTTACACAATGCTTCCATGTGCAAAGATATGAACCGAACTGATTAGAATTACAAGCAATCCCACTGCATTTTATAAAATGATACATATATTACACCCAATAAACTTCAAAATATCACCTTGTAACAGCTGGCACTGACAGCTCCCCTTATGAAGGCAATGTCAGCCCTGGAAGAATGGGCTGCTAACAGGTAGGGAAGGGGAGTTATTAAAGAACCTGCTGCTCTGACGTGCAGCGGCAGCCTCTGCAGCCTCCTCCTCGCTGGGTTTGGCAGCTCGTGCGCAAGGACAGCCCCGATGCAGGCTCCCCTCAGAGCTCCCGAAGGCCAGACCCAACCGGTGGGGCTGCCCGGGGCCGGGCTGCCCCTTGGCAGACAGAGCCGGGATGCCGGCCGCGGACTGGGACCATCGTGGGGCTTGGGCACGCTGCTGCCTCGCCTTCACGTCGTCGTCTCGTACGCCATGCGGCTGAGTGACAACTTGAAAGCGCATTTGCCACCAGCAGGCAATTGACAGCATCCCATTGCTGCCACCTTTGCAAACCCTCCACTACCCCGAATAACCCTCCACTATCTTGGCCTGAAGGAAAGTTACCTCCCACACACCATCCTCGTTCCTGTCTGGGAAGGGACAGGGATACAGAGTTCATTTAGCTGCTCATCATATGAAAAAAAAAAAAAAAAAAAGGCCTAAATAGCCCATTTCTCCTAGAGAGTTACTGTGCATGTTCGATATCCAGAGGCCTTTTTAAAAAATCTGACATTTCTAGTTTCACTTGCAGCTTTGTTCCTCTCCGTCTTGTACCATCCACCCAGTTTTGCAGAACACTTACCAAGCACGGACTTAGAAACAGACAGGAAAAACAAACAAACAAACAAACAAACAAAAAAAAAAACCTCTAATGAGCATCCCTCTCAAATGCTTTTGAAGGAAATGGAAAAGCAAGGTACTGGCACACTCTCTCACTATAAGAACCCAAGATTACACTGAAAATACAATCTCCAAACAATAATTTCACTAAAAGAGGGAACTATGTTATTTGAAAAAACAACACTCTCATAAAGATGAAAAAAGACTGGAATTCCATTTTCAATAAGCATATATTATCATTACACAAAAAAATGCACCACTAGAATCAATCCAAAAAATCCACACTATGGAGTCATGATAACCCACCTGAGTGCCTGCTCTCAAAGCCTAAAAAGGTTTTTATTTTTTACATTATAGATCTTTTTTTTAAAAAATGACATTATATTGTGCAGTATGATGTTCTACTGTAGCCAGAAAGTAATTTGATTTGAAATAAAGAGCTAGACAAAAAAGAAAAGCAATAGAAAGAAAGTTTCTACTGAAAACTAAACAGCTTTAAAAATTAAAATGAGGAAGTAACTCTAACAACACATTTAAACAAGGTCATATTTTGCCACAGCCATTCAGTAAAATACACAGAAGTCAACCCATCTGCTGCCTTTCATTTTGTTTACACAAACAAGTGTCCTCTAAGACACTCATATCAAAGGCAACCAGTAGCTTCTTAATACAAATCCAATAAAGTAGGGAAATTTATCATTTAAACCCAGCTTATTCTCTACTCCACATGAAACAATGCACTCAGCCAAGAGCAAACTATTACAGTTTGCACATAGTGACTTTGAGACTGCACTCTCTTCTGACAACCTTTTTTTTATCAAGTTCTTTTTCTTCAATAAAAACTGTGTTTCAAAGCTGATTAGGATGAAAGACAATATTTTCAAGAGCTTCCTGAAAAGTCTGGTTACAAGCTGGGAGAGGGACAAGCTGAAGACAAAGTGAGCACATGTTTCTTCTTAGATGTTCCCCATTTGTAAGTCACATCATAAGTATGGGTGAATAAATATAACATACATACCTATAAAATGTCAGTGTGTGTACTTATATATTCATCTGTTAAATGCTTGACATGAATCCTGCTCTACTAGACAGCTCAGTTTAGGAAAAAAACAAAAGTCCCAATTTCCAACCCCTGTCCTCCATTAACTGGTAATCCTCAACAATCTCATCAAAACCAACTGAAAAAATTTGCAGCAAATCTAGAATAGTTCACTCCCATGCCAATATTTAGAGAATTCAGCAACATTTTAGAAGATTTATTAGTTAACATGTACAATGACAAAATGGGAAACAAAAAATAGGTGTAGCTCATTTGAAGAAAAATTAAAGACATAAAAATCCAAATCACATCAAAAAGAATCCTAAATTAATTTTCCTTGATAACTTTCATCAAGTTTTTGAAAGAAAATCAAGATGCTCTATCTCACTGTAAGCTGTTTTAGGCTGTAATTACAAAGTTGCTAACAAGATGCATCTCATTTTCTCACTTTCATCAGTCTACGAAGAACTTAATGGAAATGCTCCTTATTTACAGGAAGCTCACAAGAGAATAAAATCCTTCAAATTTCATTTAAAGCACCCCAAATTTGGGGAATAGTTGAGAGTTATTCTTCTGGACCTCAAGAATGCCCATTACTAATGATGTCATTATTTGAAATTGAATCAAAATTATAAAAAAAAATCCCTTGTCATATTTCAGAAATTGGAAATATTAAGACATGCAGTGATTGTTATAAATATGGTATTCAATTTTGTGCAAATTTTGTAATATTAGTCAAATTTTGGTTACATTGTAGGCCATTCATCTCTAGGAAGGATATTTTTTTCTCTTACCTCTCTCTTGTATCTGATTCATCTAACATAGTTAAGTGACTGGTAATATAAATTAATGATAGTCTGATTCATAACCAAGTATTTTCAACAGTTCCACATCTGAGATGACATAATAATAAATATGTAGAATTACATGAAATATTTAAACATGGTGATTTGGAATATTTGTAATTTTAAAATGAGTCTACCAATTCTCTTCAATTGCCCATCCTTAACAGGGCAATCCCATCTTTGATTTACTGCTGTAATCATTTACTTGTTATTGTTGCATTTAACTGTTCATTCATCTGATAATCCCTCAAATTAGCTCAGCCTCATATTTTTCCTGTAGACAAGAAAACATATTTCCTCTAGCTAGAGAAGGAAACATGAATAATTAAAGCAGGAAATTTCTTCAGCATATCATAGAAAGGCTGAAGCAGAATCAGAAGCCAAATGATGTGGACAGTATAATATATTTATACATGAATGAAAACTGCTATCACAGTTCATCGGAAAAAAAACAGTAATCTCTTGGAAGTTTAATGCAGTGCTGTATGGAAGGATTCAATCTAGGATGCAACACAGTCCAAGCAAAAAGCAAGTATTTACACCTCACTCCCTGCCTGTGGGAAAGAGATCAAATCAGTTTTCCAAAAGTCCACAAAGGGAGAAAATTAGTTGAAAGGGGGATACATACACACAGAGGGGCTGCATTTCCATAAAATGAAATAAATATCTGACAGTTGTTTATAGCAAATGCCATCCAAAACCATCCTTTAATTGGAAGAGAGAACTATTGTAATTCAGAGAACATTTCAGAATTCAATGCAAAAATGATACTTAGGACAGAATATTCTATTAGAAAGAAACAAACAAAATTGCTGAAGAGAGTGTTGAATGTGTCTTTTTCTAAACAATGAAATGCAGTTATGTTATGTGTGAACCTCTAGTAACAAATTAGGAAAGCTGAAAGGAAAAGAGATCTACAAAAAGTCACAATAAAAACATCTAATTCAATTCTGTGCCAATGACCTAAACATAATAGGTATAAACCTCTCAGATGATCAATATATTTTTATCTACTATATTTTAGCTCCTTCTTCAAATTTCAATTGACAAAATGACTAGTAATAGCACGTGCAATTTTTAGTGAAATGTATGAAGATATGCTAATATGCCTAAAAGACGTAAACACTTCACATTTTATACTTTAAGTCTGACAACGCTATGCAAAATATCAGACAATTTATTAAATAAGTATGATCCTCATTTGGCACTAGTATACCTTACTGCTTAGTTTCTGAAAGACAGAAATGAACCTATAAGAATCTTAACAGCTTATGTCTATTTTCACCATTCAACACGTGCTGCCTTCTCTGCTCTGTTTTTAGGTCCTATTACAACATTCCTGCCCACTCTGTCAGGAGAGGACAACGTTCCTCACAACGAGCCCTTTGCCCCTCTTATACCAGTTTGCACATAAATTAGCTGTGGTTGATGCATTCCCAATATCATCTGTGCTACCTTGGAAGATGCAGCTTTCCAATGACTAGTTCTTTGATCTGTGTAAAATTACAGTGAAATCTGAAACTGGCTCTGCGAAACAAAGGAAAGAAACCATGTCCCTCATCCTTTCTCCAAAATATTTCATCATAACAGTTTATCCCCAGTGCAAACAGTAACTCCACATACATGGTAAACATGGGTTAAGCATAGTAATCAGAGGTCAAGAATGAATGTTCTAACATTCATTTTGTCCCTGAATCCTAGAGGTCTTAAAAATCTCAATGAAAATGTGAAAGCTGATTCCCTCTATACAATTCCCAGTCATTGAAATAACAAAAATGTTAGACAAGAAGATGGAAGGGCTTTTGTGACAGGAGAAAAAAAGTAAAGCACATAATACTGAAAACAGGCTGAAGATTTTCTTAGTAGGAAACAGTCCCTAGGTAAACATGAGTTTAGAGAATAAAATGTTTCCAGGTAATTGCTTGAAGCTTCCTTGAGGCTAAATGGATAAAATGCAGGCCCTGCAAGATGGCTACAAATGCCATGTCTCAGGCATTCTTATATGCCTTATCACACAGCAGCATTTTATCACCCTACCTAAATATTTACCTTGTTGATACTTAAAATCTCTGGAAGCTTCTCATACAAATGGTTTATTTACAATATCTCCTTCTAATTCCTCCTAATAACTGCAATGAACACTATAGTCCTTTTCAAAATCATTCCACAAAGCTTTCCAGGAAAAAAAATTATCTTGCCAGTTGATTTTTTGTTTTTCAAATTGAATTATTTTTAACATTAAGCTATCAAATCTCTGAAATACTTCTTTGTATACGCCGTATACCTTTAACTCTTAACACTATTTTCAGTATCTAATACAAAATTTGCTTCCATGTGTTTTGAAGAGAAAGCTCTCTTGTATGCTCTTCACTTTGTGAAGGCACACATTTTTTTTTTTTTTTTTTTTTCTCCAATCTACTTACAGGCTGTTTTGGATCAGTCTCAACTGAAAAATTGCTAGGATTGCTGTTAACAATTTCCAGTTCCAGAGTTTCACATGTGGGATTAAAGAGAGGTATGTACAGACGAACCCATCTGGAAAAAAAGTACATATAAGTGTATGAAATGAATATTCATTACAAAGTTTCTTCTATTGCAGTCTATTAGTAATCACTTATTTTCTTTTCTGAAAAATGATACTTTTGAAAATAGGAATTGTATTTTGTTGCATTTACCAGTTTACCACTAGCATGGACACATATTTAATAGCATTAATTATTAACAACAGAAAATCAGTTTCATTTTGTACAACTGTTGCATTGCTCATTATAGCATGACAAATCATTACTTGGCATACATAAATTCTGTATGTCAGTGGGTATTGTGGGCTGTCCTAAAGCACACCACACAGTATGCTCACTGTGTTAATGTGATGCCATAAATCAGCTGGCCCGGCATCTTACAGGTTTCTTCTTTATCTTTTAATTAATGTTAATAAACACACACGAAGTGCCTTCAATATGGAACACAATTTTCCAAAGATGTCAGGAGACTCCCTAAGATTCCTTTGTTGGGATCAAAATAAAATATTGTTTGCTCCTGAGAGAGATATATGACCATAAATCACATTCCGGTTATAACACCAAGTGATAGGCAAAAACAATTCAAGGTGAATCAGTGAAAATAGTAAACAAGAAAAGTTTGAAAAATGAGATACATATATTGGTTTTGCAGTAATTTATCTACCTAATGAATATCCTTGCTAGTCAAAACTGTGGCAGGTCAACTGCCAGACAGCTCCAGGTATTTATTTTCTAGAATAAATGAGTCAGTTTATCATAGCCAAATCAGTAGGGAAAAAAATATAAAAAGCAATTTTAAGAATAGAAGGCATTTCAGTCAAGTGTTACGACTGCGACTTCATGCCCTAACCTCTTGGGTGCAGGTGGGCTACTCTTGACATACATAGTGATGTGCTAGTTTCCATGTGATTCTTCACAACCTTAAGATATAAATTTTTAACAGCTGAGCAGCAGATTTTTTTTTTTCTCATGAACAATTTCAAAGAATTTTATCAATAAGGTCTTAACAGCAGAAATAGCAGGAAACTTTCACAGAAAAACTCCAGATGCATTTAACAATATCAATTCTTCCCATTTAATTACTATCTCCAGCCTTTAGTTCTTTGTCTGGCCACCTTCACACATGCCTCTTCATTTACCAATGGAAAGTTATGTGTGAAATTTCTGTAAGCAGCCTATTTGACTGCTGTAGGTATGTCAGGTGATCAAAACCCATAACAGCTGGTGTCACCTCACAGAGATTGATGGCACTTTCTGCGGCAGTTGTGACAGAAAAAAAAAAAAAAATCAATAAAATCAAGGCCACTGAGAACATAATTTGACTGACTGTCATCTTCCATGACTCCCCTTGCAGTCCTTACACATCAGGATGGAGGTATGAAGATGAAGAACATCAAGCCAAAGAGTTCCTTTCTTAACAGCATACACTAAGGAACTTACGCTAAATCTAACCTGACACAGTCAAAGTAGTAGATCTGAATGCAATAAACGCAGAACATCAAGATTAAAACATAAACTGCTGGAATGCGTTCCTTGCTTCTTCTAGAATTGCTTAGAAATCAATAGTAACGTTCATAGTTCCTGGCTCCTAATCCAGTTCCAGGCGATGTCAGGGATACTAATTCTTAAATTTTACAAATTGATTGCAAAGAATGCAGCGAGCACACAATGAATAATCAAATTTACATTTAGAAAGATGTTACATATGATTCATACATATGACAACATTAAAGAAAAAGATGGTAGAAGTTTTAAAGAACTTGAAAGTTTCTCCAGACAGAAGAGCTGCAAACATTTTATGGTATTTGTAGTTCAGTTTTCTAGGTAGGTGACAAGAAAGTACACCAATACAGAAAAAAAAATATATATATACACATATTTTTTTTTTCAAATAGTATATAGAAAATCTAGTTTCTTTTAAAATAAGTGCATTTCAAGTCTCAACTTATGCTTAATGAAGCCAATTTATTTTACTCCCTCAACAGCTCCCAGTTTACTCTCTGTTATGTTTTAAGCAGGTAGAGCAATTCTCAGTAATTTGACTGTAACAACACCATTGTCCAAAATTTGCCTCTATGGAAAATCCACATCCTTGTTGCTTGGGGTCCCTGAGTCTGGCTGCTTAGCATTCTGCTCTTGGCAGTGGACAATAACATTTTCCTTTCCTCAAGATTGCAAACAGAGATGCAGAAGAGTTCAGGAATGTAATTATATTCCGATTAATTACAACTGCTGATCTGCCAGGGAAAGCATGGTAGGGTTTTGTTTGCTTGCTTGCTTTCGTTCTTCCTACCATTTTCTATTCTATTTCTCCGTTTTCCTCCAGGTTGCACCTCTCTTTACCTTTTTGTTTCCCAGAATGAGTTATGATAACAAAAAAACAAAGCAAGGGGGAAAAGGGGAAGGGAGGAAAGGAAGCCCACTAAAGGCCTTTGCTGCCTGACATCCTGACACCTCCAGCTGTTTCAAACAGGATGATAAAACACACATACGTATTCTTTATTCACATTAGGGAGTCTCATTCAGGACAAGGGCACAGGAAGAGTATACTAAATTCTGAAAATGTTACTGTTAAATAAAAAAAAAACTTTATGCAAGTCAAAAGTGTTCTCCAAACTACTACCAACATTTCAAAAAGACTGAACATATTCATGATACATTTTTAGGGGTAAAACCACTGTAAAATGATCCATGAAACTGATAAAAGCAACACCATCACATGAGTTATGTTATACAAGACTGAAGACTGATCCTTCACACGTAGCAGGAAACATGAAGATGTAAGTGCCCAGTGTGATAGTACACAATATGTGGCTTCATTAACAGCTGAATGTACTAAAATACATAAATTTCTATAGCATCTGCTAGAGAAGACAATTGCTTTTTAAAGGTCTGGCTCTAGAAAACATTCCAATCACTTAATAATCAGAAAAGCATTTCAAATACTTCTTACCATTTCTTACAAAATTTAATGATTGCACATGGGCAAGGATTTGGAAAACATGGATAAAATTTTGGCCAGCACTTCAAGGAAAGTACCATATGCAGATGACACATGAAAAGTTCCAGTGAAAGCGTTGAAAAATTTAATTGAACAAAAAGTGGGAAACTATGAAACCGAGAATATGAAGCAGATGAAGGAAACAGCAACAAAAGAGGTATGTCAGGCTTTTTATATTGCCTTACATATGTATCTATATCTGTCTACAAAGATATGAAAAGACAATCACTAATTTGTTTCCATATATTATTGCTGTTGTTATTGCTATTAACAATTGAAATAAATACTACTCATTTATTCTTCCTCTGCTATCAGCAAAGGGTAAATATAGATGATTTAATGTACATAAGCAGAGGAAGTGCATCAACATACAACTAATTGAAAATATTTCTCCTTTGAAAAAGTAAAATCTGAAATTATTTGAGATACTATTTTTGATAGAAAAGCGTTGGACTTAATTCTTTCCAACCTACATTTTTATTTGCAGTAGAAAAGTATGACTTCCTGATCTGAGGCAGACCACTTGTGCATGTAGTTCACATGCAGTGCGTACTAGAGAAAATGTGGAATGTCAGTCTGGATGAAAAGGTTTAAAGATATTTCTTATACATAACAATATCAGCCTGCATATTAAGAGAAAAAAAAATTGATTTTTATTCCAATTTGAAGCACAGACCTTTAAATGAAAAAACAAGAAATAGCCAGTCCTACTGATTTTATCATATTAAAACCTAATAACAAATTCATTGCCAGAAAGACTTGGTATGAACATCACATATTAGATTAACTGAAAGCTGAAATTTCTATAACTCATCATCTTCATTCAAAATAATTAAAAATGTGTAAAATCACTAAAATAAGCTATTAAAATATACGACATAAAACTATTTTCTTATTTCATTCATCTCAGGTATCTACAAACCAAAATTTAATTAGGTAACATTTTATGTGGTATTCTCTAATAATATACTAATTACAAAATTCACTCAAAGATAAAATTGAGAAGTGAGTGAAATTTAGCATTCAGAAGAGTAATGCACCCACAGAACCTACTAAAAACAGAGATACTACGTGGAATAGCACTACTGAATTTTTCAGGTTCTTGAAGATCTGATCCTAAAATTTTCTTTCTTTGTCATGAAAGTCAGAAATAAAACTTATACTATTTTATAGTATAATTTTATAGGATTATATTAGAGTATACTCCATATATATACAGTATATACCATATAATACTGTATATATAATTAAGCTAAGCATGATGTGCTACGTACTTACTTTCCAAGTTCACATTCTATTTCAGGTAGAGTAGTTGGCAAAGGTTTCTCTACAATCAGCTTCAGAGCGTACCAAAACTCTCCAACCATCTCTGACAGGAATATGACACTAAAGACAGATACATAAGCTCCACATGAAACAGCTTTTGTAAAGAGTTAAAAACGCAGAGATAAGAATTCCGAAGAAAAAAAAGGAGTAAGTTTCATACAGTGAATTCCCTAATTAGCTACCAGTTTTCCCATATCCGTTCTTGTTGGGATCTGTATTCAGCTACCAAAGCTAATAATATTTACAATTATTGAAGCAAGAAAATGTTCTCTTCATCTTTCGTAACTTTTAAGCATAGAAACTATTTTTTTAACAAAAAATTATCAGCATTTCCATTGCAAGCTTATGAAGTTAGCTTTACTTTCATTTTAACATGACAGTATTTCCTTTCTAGTTAGTTTGAGCTCAAAAGACAAAGTAATAGAAATACCATTCACTGATTTTAAAAAGGAAAACCTTTTCATATACAGTGGTGAAAACTGAAAAATATACACAGTTATATGGGCATGGCAAACAGATAAGTTTCAAAGAAATATTCAATATACTATGTTCATATATAATCAAATCTTGTCATGTATTTCTGTGGAATCAGAAATATTTTCTGATAGGGAAAAATGAAGTATTATCTCATTCTGAGCTTTGGATGTATCATTTCTACATCATTCCTCAGGGAAAAAAAAAAAGAATTACTGAAGTGTTACTTCCTATAAAACTGCATTATCTGCTAGGTGTATTGTGCAAGAATATCTGTTATTACTCCAGTCCTGGGAAAAATACAAACAAACTGAACAAAAACTTTGAAATACATGGATTTGGACTTTGCAAATACTGTGTTTCAGAACCCAGGTCATCTGTTTCTCTTTCCTTATCGCCCTCCTCTCCCCATCCTCCACCAATAAAAAAAAAAAAAAGCTGCCAATCAATTAATATCATTAGCAAATAAGGAACTCTTTTTTTTCAGTCAGCACTTCAACTGAATAATGTTTTATTAACAAAATTCCAGGAAAGCAATCTTTGCTATTTTGCACCCTTCAGCTTGGTCTAACTGGTTCAGTTAGGGACCATGATCAGGTGTAGCAACTTGGAAAGTAAAAGCAAGTGGTCATTAGTCTTTTCGTTCCTAATTTCCATCCTGCAGAGTCTCTTTTGGATTTCCAATGAAATAGTTTTTAATTTAAAACTTCTCCATATTCATGAAGTAGATCATTTCTAATTAATGAAAGATTCTGAAACTAAATGGATTTCTGTGAAGATTGTTAAAGGCTTCTTAAACTGTTTTTAGTGTTGGTGGTGTTACAGTTTAGTTGCTTCTCTGCAGAACAAATGAAATCACATTATTCCCTTCATAGAACTTAAAAAATGAACAATTTAAGTTTTGAGAGGGACCTTCTAAATAAATATCTATTACATTGCTCACTGAATTCTAGTGAACTAGTATAATTAAGGGTTATTCTAATGCTTATCAATAAGAGGTTCTTTTTCCTTCTCAGAGGAAGGCCGCAGTTTGGGGTACAATGTACCTGAAGTTAGAAATATTTTTAACTGCTTTTTTTTATTTTATTTTTTTTTCTTAAGATGATATCTAGATATCTAGACCAAGTGACCAAGAGTTCAATTTTTTTTATTTTTTTTATCAGTACAAGAGTTGCAAACGCAAGTGTCACGATATCGCAACTTACCTTGCATCTGAAGTACCAACAGCAACCGGGGAAAACCTTATCCGATACTGAATTGCTTGCTTTGGCCTAAGAATTAATGCTTTTTTTCCATAAAGTGAATGATTCTCTAGCACTACATTCAGGTGAAGAAATTTCTCTGTAGGATTAGTGATGGGAATATCAACTCCAGTAGTATCCTAGAAACACAAAATAAATTACAAGCCATTACATGTAAAAAGATCTTTGTTAAATAAGCACAAGATGCTCACAAATGATTTGCATTTATACAAACACTGTCTGCAACTTTGTTACATAAACCAGCCCAAAATGGAGTAGTTGCAGCAAGAGACAACAAGCCAATTTTGCGATTGTAAACTCTTTATTTCTAGAAACAAGGAAGGAAAAACAAGCCTTCCTGGCAGTCTCCACTCTAACCAGTTACTTTGCCTGCCAAGGCAAAGGTCTCTGGTTGAGAACTGCCAATCACTGTCTTGTGGGCAGCCCTGCTTTAAGTCCTCCAAGTCATCTTTCACCAGTCAAGAAGAGCTGACTGAAAACAGCCATTCTGCAAGGAGGTAGAAAATTACAGGCTGTTTTTTGCAAGATTTTTTTTCCTCTTAATTTTTAATTATACCATAACACTTTGTATTTAAAAATATATATATATATATATATATATATATCAGTACCACAACAAGTATTCCTTCTCTGGTTCCTTTTTGCCACTTATTTCCTCAAATAGTGGTCTCCTTATCTTCCTGTTCAAAGCCTATCAAAACTTTAGGTGAGAGCTATTTTTTCTTGAATATCTAGAAAACATATGGTACTTACTAGACACTATTAAAGAAGCATATTGACTCCCAATTACCGTAGTAATGAAGAGCCAAGCTATGGCCTGACTAGAAAAATATGCATACTGCATATGTGGAGCTCCTTCAAGAAGGGCAGCAGTTGAGCAGAGGCTCTCACTCCCCACAGCTGCTACCTTCTTCAGCTGCTCTTGAAACACTGCTGTATTTCAGCAGTGTTCAGTGACCTCCTTCTTCATTGCATAGTATAAAATAGGGTAAATCCAAACTTCTACATTCTTATATATGCAAATAGCAATATACTTTCTGAAACTGAACACTTCCAATTAGATAAGAGGATATATAAATGCAGGTCACCATAACCACTGAGGATACATACCTGCTGTTTAAAATACTTATATTCTGTTTATATATGTCCTTATACACACAAAATACGCAAAATACATATATACTGCTATGTGTTTTCCCATTTTCTTTCACCCATTCAATCAGTTTCTTTCAAAATAAGCTACAAACACTCATGATAGATTCCTGTACATCCACATTTATAGAAAATGACTACTGGAACATACTTAAAGGCATTTAATGTTTTACCAATAGCAAGATTACACCATAACTTAAATAATTCAAACACATTGTGTCAGTAGGAGGGGATTTAAAATTGCAATAAAATATACTAAAATTTAGATTAACAGTTTTTACTGGTGCAAACAAATTTCTAAATCCACTTCCTATTTTATTACTAACAGCTTCATAACAAAGCACTGTAAAATACCCACATCCTGTCCTGAGTACATTAGTTTCAGGTAAAGCAGCATTCATTTGCCAGTATTTAGTCTGGAATTATGTATTTCCCTGGAATCTCCCAGGAAGTTTCCTTGGAATTACTAAAAATGCTTCAAATGAATGAAAATGCTTCAAACAATACTGCAAGGACGGTCAAGAAAGCAGATATATGTGTACCTGCATCTATCTATTATACAGTGCTAGGCCTTAGTAGAATCTTCCAAATCCTTGTTATGGAGGCATAATACTAGGATAAATCACAAAATGTTCATCTGATTTCCAAAAGTATTATTTTTCATGAAAATACCATTTTTTCATAGGAGAATCAAAGGAGCAATATCACAGGTAGGTCCCAAACACATTTCCAGGGGCACAATTATTATCATATTTCAATATATGGTTCAGTTTTTATAAATATCTTGAGAGCAGAAACGTATAAAATTTGAAAAAGGAGTAGTAGTCTTAATCTTCACCAAAATGCTCCATGTCCCTCTACTCAGCCCTGGAGAGGCCACACCTGGAGTACTGTGTGCAGTTCTGGGCTCCCCAGTACAAGAGGGATGTGGAGCTGCTGGAGAGAGTCC